>PVLA01009851.1:0-70000 GCA_004027455.1 Hydrochoerus hydrochaeris
TGCTTAGTTATATCCAGTTTCAGGTTGCTCAGTACCTTACTGACTTGTTTTGTTGTTATATACTTTTAATCACCTTATATAATTCTGTTGCCTTGTTTTTGAGTTTCTCCTCATCCATGATCCATGGATCAGCTTTGGAGTTGGGAGATTTCTGGAGGTATTTTGTTACTTTCTTATCTACTTTTTCTTTTTTTTTTTTTTGAAGGTAGCAAAATACAGCAGAAAAAGACAGAACAAAGCAATGTGACCACACTGAAATAAAACTACCACAGAACCTCAGAGCAGGTCACGAGGGCACAAGCAATGGGCTCAATAGTATAGTCCATTTCATTCACATTAGCTGTTCTTTCAATCAGGAAGAGGAAAATGGAAGGAAATATTGAACTTTTAAAAAGAGAATATTGAATAAAGCAGTACCATTAATCAAAACTGAACAAAACAGTGATAAAAATATTTGCCTTCAAAGAGATGGTAGAAGGAAATCCCCCTTACTTGCCAAGCTGTATACACTCATCCTCCAAAAATATACTCATACCACCAGTGCATACTTGTTAATGGGGTGGGAGGGATGGATCAATGTCTGATTGTTATCCCGCACAGTGGAAGGGCCCCAGATGCTTAGAAGGGCAGCCAGTAGGCCACCTGTTCTCCCAGCACCCAAAGTTCCAACATGATGCAGAGCTCAGGAATCTCTGATCTTGCCCTGGTGCGCCAGTGGCCTGCCAGTCCCTCAGCTGCTCACCATGGTGGCCAGTAGGACGCCTGTTCTCCCAGTGCCCAAAGTTCCAACATGATGCAGAGTTTAGGAATTGCTGATAGTTCCCACCCCGGTGTGCTGGCAGCTTGCCAGGCCCCCAGTTGTTCACCAGGGGAGAAGTAGGCTACCCGTTCTCCCAGTGCCCAGAATTCCAACATTATGGAAAGCTCAGGAATCACTGATAGTTCTTGCCCTGGTGTGCCAGTGACTTTCCAGGCCCTCAGCTGCTCACCAGGGTGGCAAGTAAGCCACCTGTTCTCCCAGTGCCCAAAGTTCCAACCTTCCATTGATTTTCAGGTCTGTTTTTATTCCAGTACCACGCTGATTTTATTACAGTAACTCTGTAGTATAACTTCAAATCAGGGATTGTGATACCTCCTTCCTTACCTTTGTTGCTTAGAATTGCCTTTGGTATTCTAGGTATCTTCTGGTTCCAGATGAATTTTATGAGTGATGTCTCTAGATCTGTGAAGTATGCTAGTGATATTTTGATTGGAATTGCATTAAATCTATGTAACAATTTTGGTAGAATGGCCATTTTCTCAATGTTTGTTCTTCCTATCCATGAACAAGGGATATCTTTCCATTTTCTTAGGTGTTCTTTGATTTCTTTTTTAGGGTATCATAATTTTCCCTGAATAGATCTTTTGTTAGGCTAGTTCCTAAGTATTTCATTTTGTTGGATGCTATTGCAAAAGTTGTGGCTTCTCTTATTTCTCTCAGTGGTTTTATTGTTAGTGTATAAGAATGCTATGGATTTTTGAGTGTTGACTTTGTATACAGCTACATTACTAAATTTATTTATTATACCTAGCAGTCTTTTAATGGAGTTTTGGTGTCTTCTATGTAGAGAATCATGTCATCTTCAAATAATGATAATTTAACTTCTTTTCCTCTCCTTACTCCTTTTATGTCTCTCTCTTGTCTAATTGCTCTGGCTAGTGTTTCCAGCAATATATTAAATAGGAGTGGTGACAATGGATATCCTTGTCTTTTTGCTGACTTTAGGGTAAAGGCTTTCAATTTTCGGCCATTTAATATGATTCTGGTTGTTGGTTTTTCATAGATGGCCTTTATCATATTGAGGTAGACCATTTATTCCAATTTTCTGTAAGGTTTGTATCATGAATAAGTGTTGGACCTTCTCCAAAGCTTTTTCTGCACCTATAGAAATGATCATGTGGTTCTTATTTTTGGCTCTATTGATATGGTGGATTACATTTATTGATTTGTATATGTTGAACCATCCCTGCATCCCTGGGATGAATCCCACTTGGTCATGGTGTATAATCTTCTTGATGATTTGCTGTATTCTGTTTGCCAAAATTTTATTGAGAATTTTTGCATCTATGTTCATTAGGGAGATTGGCCTGTAGAAAAGATCTGGTTGGGTCTTTTGCAGGTTTTGGTACTAGAGTAATATTTGCTTCCAGGAATCACTTTGGAAGAATTGCTTCCCTTTTGATTTCATTGAAGAGTTTAAGGAGTACTGGCATTAAATCTTCTTTGAATTTCTTGTAGAATTCCACAGTGAATTCATCTGGACCTGGGCTTTTCTTTGTTGCTAGGGATTTAATTACATTTTCAATTTCATTAATTAAAATTGGGTTATTCAGCAGTTTTACATCTTTTTGCCTCAGCTTTGGTAACTCAAATATTTCTAGGAATCTATCCATTTCTTCTGTGATATTAAGTCTATGAGAGTAGAGGTTTTTCAAAATAGGTACTGATGATCTTCTGTATTTCCACAGGGTTTGTAGTGATTTCGCCTTATTTATTCCTTATTGCATGAATTTGAGTTTTTTCTTTCCTTTTTAAAATAAAGTTGGCTAGAGGTCTGTCAATTTTATTTATTCTTTCAAAGAACCAACTTTTTGATTAATTGATTCTTTGTAATGTTTTTTTAGTCTCTATTGCATTGATTTCTGCTCTGACCTTTATAATTTCCTCCCTTTTTTGGTTTTGGGCTTGACTTGCTCTTCTTTTTCTAGATTCTTGAGGTGTAGCATCAGGTTGTTTATTTGTGTTCATTCTGTTTTCCTAATGTGGGAGTTCAATGCAATAAATTTTCCTCTGAGGACCACTTTCCTTGCATCCCACAGATTCTGGTAAGTTGTATTTGTATTTTCGTTTGCTTGTAGATATTGTTTAATTTTTTCTTTAATTTCCTCTGTGACCCATTGATTGCTCAAGAGTGTATTATTCAGTTTCCATGTGTTTGTGGGGTTTTGCAGTTTATTTTATCATTAATTTCTAGTTTCATGGTGCTATGATCCAATAACATGCATGGGATAATTTCAATTCTTTTGCACTTACTTAAATATGTTCTGTGGACTAATATATGTCTATTTTAGAGAATGTCCCATGTACTGCTGAGAAGAATGTATATTCTGATGTTGTTGGATGGAACATTCTGTATACATCTATCAAGTCCATTTGCTCACAGATGTGATTCAGTTCTCTTATTTCTTTGCTGATTTTCTGTCTAGTTGATCTGTCCCTTTGTGTCAATGGCATATTAAGGGCTCCTATTATAATTGTGTTATTGTTTATTTGAGTTTTCATTTCTGTTAATATTTATTTTCCATAGCTGAGTGCTCCCAAATTTGGTACATAGATATTTAAGATTGTTATCTCTTCCTCTTGAAATTTTCCCCTAACTAGTATGTAGTGGCCTTCTTTATCTCTTTGCATCATTCTTGGTTTGAAGTTCACATTGTCTGCAGACAGAATAGATACTCCTGCTTTTCTTTGGGATCCTGTTGCATGGAGTATTGTTTTCCATCCTTTGACTTTCAGTTTATGAGCTTTCTTTTGGGTTAGATGGGTTTCTTTTATGCAGCATATGGTTGGATGTTGTTTCTTAATCTATTCTGCCAGTCTGTTTCTTTTATTTGGTGAATTGAGGCCATTTATATTAATGATTATAACTGATATATATATTGGTTTACTTTTGACATGTTATCTTTCTGCTGTTGATTCTTTACCTTTCTACTCTAGTTAATTGTTTGCCTTGCTTAGTGGTTTTTTTCCTATGTCTGTGTAGAATGCCTTTCAGTATTCTATGCAAGGTTTGTTTGGTGGTCTTGAAGTTCTTCAGCTGTTCTTTTCATGGAAGTATCTTATTTCTCCATCCATTATGAAGGACAGTTTTTCAGGGTACATCAGTCTGGGTTGGAAGTCATTTTCCTTTAGGATCTGAAATACTTCACTCCATGCTCTTCTTGACTTCATTGTTTGTGTTTAGAAGTCTGCTGTGATTCTGACAGGCTTTCCTTTATAGGTGATCTGTCTTTATAGGTGATTCTGTTCTTATGTTGGATTTCTGGGATATTTATTATTATATGTCTGGGTATAGTTTTATTTTGGTTATGGTTATTTGGAGTTCTATATGTTTCACTGATCTGTATGTCAGTTTACATTCTCATGTTTGGGAAATTTTCAGCTATTACTTCTGTAAATAGCTTCTTGATATCATTTGTGTTGTCACCTTCCTTTTCCTTTATACCTATCAATCTTCTGTTGTTTTTCTTTGCATGATCTTGTGATTATTGAATTGTTATTTCCTGGTTCCTTGTTATTTTTAAAAGATATTTCCTTTCCTGTTCACTAGCTGTAATCTTGTCTTCAAGGTCTGAAATTCTATCTTCACTTTCATTGAAGTGGTTTTGCCAACTTTTGATGGAATTTTTGATTTTCTGTATATCTCTTTCAATCTGCTTCATGCATTCTGTTTGTTTCTTATATTCTTCACTCAGAGTTTCCATCTTTTTTGCATTGTTCCTCTAATTTTTAAACTATGTCTTCTTTAGATGTGGTCAGCATTTATTTTATTACATTTATCATTTCTTCTTTTAGCTGGGAGACTATTTCTGATTTGAGTTCTTTTATAGCTTCCTGGAGTTGTTTCTCTACTTCAGTTGATATCATTTCAGGCATTTCAAGTGTATGGCTTATATTTTCTTCTGTGTCCATGTCTTCTGGTGCTTGTTTGATTTGGGCTGGAAGTTTGAGATTCCATTTTGCTCTTTTGTTTTGTCATTTTCCTATATTTCCAGGTTTCAAGCAATGTTTCAAGGCTTCCACCATGTACTGAGAATTACCTGGCCCATTTTTGGCTCCTGGGGCAGACAATAGGCAACAACTAGCCACTTGGATTTCACTGGGTGTGGGTCAGTTTGGCCTACAGGAACTCCATGCAACCTCCTGTGATTGCAGATGCAGGGTGTGGTCTTACCACCTGGAGGCAAAGTTCCAAGGCTTCCCTGGGTGCTGGGTTTCAACCCATGACCACTCTGATCCTGGGATTCAATTTGGGCCCCAGCCAGCTGCTTGGAGATCACTGGGTATGGCCAGTTAGGCCCATTTGGACCTCCAGTGCATCTTTGGTTTGGCCCATGTGCACCTCCAGTGCATCTTTGGACCTCCAGTGCATCTTTGGTGCAGGGCATGGTCTTACTGCCTGGGAGCAAAGTTCCAAGGCTTCCCTAGTTGCTGGGTTACAACCCACACTCACTCTGGGCCCCAGGACTCAATTTGGGCCCCAGCCAGCTGCTTGAAATTTTATTTTCTAATGTTTCAATTTTTTACTTAATAGTTGCTGATATACTTTTTTACCTGTATATGTTTTTTTTCTAGATTTTTGAGTTAAGAGTT
The DNA here is from genome assembly GCA_004027455.1 of Hydrochoerus hydrochaeris. Taxonomy (NCBI): domain Eukaryota; kingdom Metazoa; phylum Chordata; class Mammalia; order Rodentia; family Hydrochaeridae; genus Hydrochoerus; species Hydrochoerus hydrochaeris. The sequence goes on from PVLA01009851.1 coordinate 5,414, forward strand.
TAATTTACTCATTTTCTTTTTTCTTGAATTAGGTAGTTAAAGGCATAGATTTTTTCATATCATTACCAAAGTTACATTCCATAGATTTTTCACTGTTCTTTTTCATAATTTTTAATTATATCTGTAATTGAGTTTTATATTTCATTGTTAATTCAATCATTTTAATAGCATATTTAACATTCTTCATGTGGAAAGACTTTATCTTAGCCTTTTCACATTGCTGTAACAAAATTACCCCAAACCTGAGCATTTTACAAATAAAAGGTTTTTTTGTTTTTGTTTTTTGGGTTTTTTTTTTTTTTTTTTTTTTTTTTTTTTTTTTTTTTTTTTTTTTTTTTTTACAGTTCAACAGTTTGGAAAGTCCAATAACAAAGCATCAGTAGGTTTGATGTCCAATGCCTCTATGTGTCACCCTATGGTGGAAAAAAAGGCAAGGTAGCTCCATGCTATCAGTAGTCATGATCTTTGCCTTCCAAAGATCTCTTTTTCTAATGCTATCACATAAGGTATTGGATTTCAATATAAGAATTTTGAGGGAGACACAAATATTCAGACAATAGCTGGCCTATTTTTTTAAAATTTTGCTTGCATTCAATTTTTTGAAATGTTTTAAATTCTTAATTTTGGATTAAAAGTGCTAATACTGGCAAATGTTTCATGCACAATTTAAAGGCATACTTTCTATTTTTGTGGTTCACTATATATTATGTTGTTCAGATCTGGCTACTCACTGATTTTTTTCCATTTGTGATCTAGATTGAGAGAGATTTATAAATATTTATATGTTTCTTGCATCTGCATTTTTCATTATAATGTAATTGTTGCACTATTATATATTATATAAATATCACAATATTCCTTTGAATTATTCCTAGCATAATTTTTATTGCTGCTTTTAGTGTGTTTTTTTCTAAATTCTATAGTTTTCTTTGGCTAGCATTTTTTTCTATCTTCTCTTTTAACCATTTTGAATTTCTTTGTTTAGGCATGACTCATATACAATGTGTTGTCGCATTATATTTGATAATCTATTTTAAATACTTTTCATACTAGTTTAATGAAGTGTATTAGTCCCTTTCCTGCCTCTGGGACAAAATACTTGTCACCTGTAATTTAGAATAGGGACAATTTATTTGGTTTACAGTTTCAGTGGTTTCAGTCTGTGGTTAGCTGGCTCCATGGAGGGCAGAAGAAGGCTGATCATCCCATGGTAAGCAGGAAGCAGAGAGAAAGGCAATATGGAAGAGCATGAACAAGAATACACCTTTCTAGGTCATGCCCCCAGTGACATACCTCCAACCAGGCCCCACCTGCAGAATAGATGTAATCATGCTGATCTTTCTCTGACTCTCTGTTCAGTTGTTGTTTCCTCATTTTTATTGTTATAGTGGTTTGTCTTCCTTTACTCAAATTTGAGGTTAAGACATTTTGATCAGATTTTATTGCAGGCACCTGAAATTTTAGGTTCATTATTATAACTGCTGTTGATATACTAAAACAAAACAAACAAACAAAAACCTCCAAGGCATCTGGTTAAGTGAGCTAGCAATTAGATTGCCAATTTTGATTTCATTGATTAGCTCTGTTTGAATATAAGGGATTTGTTACCTGCTTAGCTTATAATTTGAAAAGTTCAGACATTTCCAGACTGTTTTATGAGTCAATAATCGACAGTATTAGTTTGATGTAGTTTTTTTCTTGAACTTTACTGCATGCCAAATTGATGTTTCAGGCATGAAGGGAGACTGGAATTACAGGTAGTAAAAGGAAATGTATGTAACTCAAATCCATTCAAATGTAAATTAATTTCTGTACTTTCAAAAGTCTTAGCTTTCTCCCCTTCAGTCTAACCTCTGTTATACCATCAATTTATTTTTAGGTTTTTAAAAAGCATCTTAAATTTTGATTTCAGATTTGTCCTCTTGAAAGGTAAGAAAGAAGGAAAAATGTTAGCATAAGTAAAGTGAACTTTTCAGACTGTTATGACCTTCTTACTTTGTAAAGGAAGAAATAAGAATCACACTCTATGTTTAGGTTTAGATCCTTGCACTACCTTTATTTAGCTCAAATTTGAGTTAGAACCTCTTTAATAAGATGCCAGGTTTTTTTTAACTTCAAGCTTTAGTGGATCTATTTTATTTACTTTAATGAAACAAAGTTCCAATACCAATAAAAAATTAAGCCCCATCTCTTTTGACTGGGTGTTGAGAAGAAACAAGTATCTACCAGGACAAGAAGCTTTTGAGAAGACAGGACCATGGAAGCAGGCTCTGTGTGCTTGGATATTATCCAGGGTCATTTTGTGAAAGTTGTTCCAGTTGTTCCCTTTGTATTTTATCTACTTTGACTGAACAATGCTCCAAGTGCCACTCACTCTTAGTCTTCTAAAATCTTCACAATCCCCATCTTTCAGTCTCTATCTAGAACAGGGTTGGTAATTTTTTAATTTTAAGGATCATGTAACATCTATTTTAGGGTACATGGGCCAAAGTCTCTGTTGCAGCTCCTTAACTCTGCTGTTCTAATGAGAAAACCATTTAAAAATGCAATGCTTGTTTTCTCACAACATCATATTTACAAAAATAGGTAGCAGGATAGATTGTGACCTTCATGCCATAATTTGAAAATTTTTCCCCTAGATCAAGAATCATAATGGAGAGTGAAACCTAACCAAATCATTACATGAAAGGAACATTTAATTAAAAGTCCATTATAGGAAATCTCCATTTTAAGAGGGGAAATCCCATTCAGATAAGAGGAGATTGCTTTGGAAGCAATACTGGGAAACAGGTTATGGAGTATCCAGGAGAGCAGGAAGAAGCTATTTCTATACTTTTCTTGTACTAGGCAAAGTACTTTACCACATGAATAGCTTTTGTTGTTTGATATTAAACCATATGGAAAGATTAGAGATACATGTGAAGATTTTTCTGTTTGGTTAACAAAAACTCTTGTAATGCCTTTCCAGACAATTTATCACAGAAGTGTCTATTTGCTTGCATTGATTACATTTTTGATGAATGTCTTTTACATGAGAATGGAGGCACAAAAGAAAACAAAACTTAGGGATCACTACTCCTCCTCTCTCTACATCCTTTGTAAACTGTAATGGCAGGCATATTCCTAGATACTCCCCCTCACAGAGCCACATGTGCTCATAGGTGGAACTTCAGGGAGATAACTGGATCACGATTATGTGATATTTATCACTGGATTAGTCTACTTATGTGTTTATAGGTAGGTCTGATGTTGGGAGCTAATGCCTGGTGAGAAAAGATGTGTTATTGTGTGCAGGGCCCAGAAGGATATGTATCCCTCCTCCTTTCTTGATCCCTTGTTTCTTCCTGCTTACTGTCTTGAGCAAGCCTCTTCTGCCAAGCCCCCTCTACTATGTATGCTTCCGAGCCTTAGAGCCAGCTGATAATGAACTGAAACCTCTATGTACTACGATTCAAAATAAACATTTCCTCTTTATGTTCTGGATGTCAGGTACTTTGTACCAGCAAGAAATATATAATTAAGACTCAGCCCATAGAAAAATAAAGAATACACAAGCTACCATTAAGAATTCCAACATAATACAATCAAAAAGACTTAGACTATTATTTTGAAACCTGAGCTTTTCATTAAATATATCATATAAATTCATTTGTATGCTCACAAATAAAAATAACAAATATGTGTTTATAATACAATTTTCAACAAAAACCCAAGAAACAATAAGGTTTAGGACCGTTATTAGTAATTTATATAGAAGAAATCAGAGAGGACTTGTGAATTCAATCTCAACATAGGGAAAATGTAGGGTTAATAAACAAATTTTGAATCTGAAGCACTTGATCAGAGAAGTAAAAAGGCAATTGGAGACCAATTCATAAACAATTCTAAGTTTTCAAAATTGAGATCAAAATGTCTAAGTAATATGTATATACATATATATATGTAGCTTAAAAAATATATATATATATAGACACACACCATTTTTCCTGTTATCTTATACCTTTTCAAAGTTGGAAATTTCTATTATGAATAGCAATAATCATCTTCAAGTATAGCTTACTCACATAAATCAGACATATGATGGCTAGAAATTTAATGATTTAATGAACAGAGAATAAGATAGCACTTATTAGGACAGACAAAGACGACATACAGAAATTGAAAAGCCCTTCTGCTTCCAGAATCCAATTATTGCACAAAAGCTGAGCATTATTGAAATGGTGACTGAGACTGCATGTTATAAAAATGGGTAATGAAATATTTGTACATGATTGACTTCTACTAAGCTGCATCCTGGACAATGTCATGTTAACCTTCCTCAAATGAATTATTTTGACAATAGTGAAATGGTTTTATAAAAAATGTTAATTCCAGTAGTACCCACAAAACACTACCAAAAAGAGAATGAAATATTTTAAGCTTATGATTAAAAGCTAAAAATTTATGTAAGGAAATACTATGTCAAGTCCATGCAATGCAAAATTTTATGATTAAGTTTTGAAATATGCTGTATTATCTCTGTCCAACCTGGTTTTGCAAGCTTCTTCTCCAGGAATGTAAGTAGCTTCTTTTTCTGCCTCACATCTTGTTTTAGAATACTATATTTTGTAAGATTTTCAAATATGCAGAGTTACTTCATTTTAAAGAAAATAACTATTTTTAAATTTCTCAGAATTTTTCAGATACTTGTACTAAAAAATCTAAGGAAGCAATTTTCAATTTGGAATCTAAATTAAGCAAATCATTTCATTTATGAGCCATCTGTATATTAAAATATTCCTTTGAGAATAAGGATAAGAATGAAAGAAGTTAAATGTGCATTACTCTCAGATGACATGATACTCTACACAGAAGGCCACAAAAACACCAAAAGACTTCTAGATTTCATAGGCAAATTCAGTAATGTGGCTGCATAAGAAGATATTGTGAAATAGTAATAAACTACTTAAAGTCAAGAACAACTGGGATAAATGAAAGGAGAAAAGAAGGAAGGGAAAAGAAAAATATATGTACATATATAGGCAAAATACCTAAGATAATTACACTACTAATTTCTATTAGATCACTGAAATGTTCGTGCTTATATTGTTTGATCAATTTTTCATGTATGTTTTGTAATCTGAGCCATTACTTTGAAGATAACTATATGCAATGTATTAACCTCTATTATCTTCTATTATCTTGTTAAATTCTGTACCATTGTTTTTATTGTTTTTTGCCTTTAAAATAAATAAATAAGATTTTCTTTGATACCACTTTCTGTATTTCATATTAGCTGAAGTTTGTTAGACCTCACAGACTCCAAAATATTTTTATGATGCTCATGGCTTCCTTGACACACACACACACACACAATTATTTTACTTAGCAATTTTAAAAATTATTTCCAATCTTTGAAAAATGGCTGAATATATGTGTAATTTAATTATTAATATTCATTGAATTTTGGAGCTCACTGAATGAGTTAACAAAACTTGGGCTGGGGATTTAGTTCAGTGGCATAAGTGCTTGCCTTGCAAGTGCATGGTCGTGAGTTCAATCCCCAGTAGTGATTTAAAAAAAAAGAGAGAGAGAGAGTTAACAAAACTTCAAATTGTCCTTAAATGGTGATGGTCTGTGTTCTGTTTTCCCAGACTGTGGTGAAACCATTATTCACTCATATTGTCTGAACTGTCATATTTCTGACTATTCAGTTATGCTAAAATTAACTCTGATTTCCTAAAGATAAATTTTTATGGCTTTATTTATAAAGCCATGAGTGATCTCACTCATCTCCCCAGTGTAATAAGAATCAAGATAAGCTCTTTAATTAAGATAGTCTTGATACTCTTTGGGAGCTTTTTACAGAGATGAACAGATCACTATTGCTCTACTGGCTATTGCATCAGATTAGGTTGAAATTTAGGGGAAAAAATGTATCATCCATTCTGCATAATTTTGAATGCTATTCTCTACATGCCTTTATTTTCTACTATAGAGTTTTTCAAAGCAATGTGTGAGTTCATAGGTGAAAACATCTCTTTTCACATTTCTGGTTTCCAACAATTGAAAAAAATCTTTTCTTTACAAATGAAATAGACTCATCATACTCCTTTTCAGTAAACACTATTTCCAAGCAAATATTGTCAACTCTGAATTTCATATTTCTTCCATTTCTTTAATACTTTTGAGTGTGAGATCATCTATTTGTAACAGTACTATCACAAAATCCATTTTCACTCAGAAGAAATGCTTTCAATTTCACATATTCTTTTATGTGTTACAATTTTTCAGGAACTTTATTTTCTATTAGGTTTCTGGCTTTGTTTCCAAATAATTATATATGCCTAGGAAAATGCACCACAGCTACCAATAAACTAGACAACATGTCTAAATATGAAAAGAACAAAACAAAAATGAAGTGTTTCTAAGATGTGCAGCATTGACATGAGATTGACAGGTTTATGTAGATCAGGTGATACAGTTAATATTATTGATAGCTCTATTTTTGTTAATTTTTGGTGCTTTTTTATGATTTGTATTGATTTGGAAATTTATCTTTTTTCTGTATAGAGAAACAGCAACAAATGTTGGTCTTGCAGATAACAGTATACTTATACTTTCGGATGCACTTTATTGTTTGATAGTGGTACAAGAAGGCTGCTGTTAGAAAGTCCAGAAGCTCTGTGGTATGATGCTTGAAATTATTCACTTGCCATCATTTCCAAGTCATCAGTAGCTGCATTCAACTCCAAAACTGGCACTAAGTCCTCCATACTACTTTAATTCTACCATCAATCTGCAATTTATAATACACAAGGAAAGCAATCACAACTTTATCCAAATCAAAAGAAAAAATCCTAGTACTCTTTACTCAGCTTTACAAATCATATCTTTACCATTTCTCTTCACATTTCAGTAGTTCAAAATAAAATTTAAAAGTATCCCTGATATTCTTCAAAATAATGAACATTGTTGGCAAGGAAGGATCAGAATTCCTTAGAAAGAAACAAGATGAATCCTAAAAGTGCATCATTTTGCTATCTGAAGAGAGTTCACAGAATACACAGCAGAGATGGGCAGGGCAGGTAAGACACAGTGGAAGCCTGATGTGAAGTAATCAGTCTGGGAGTAGTGTTTGCAGTGCTGAGTACTACTTAGGAAAACTACAGAGGCCCACCACCATTCCTCAGTACAGTGCTGGGTTTCTGGCATGTAAGAAAACAGTAAAGACTACCCAAAGACATTAGATATGGTACTGCCTGTTGCTCACAAGAATAGTGCTTGCATTCATGATTTCAACCACAAGTAGACTACATGGAAGAGGCTTGTACTGGTATTTATGCAAAGGAAAAAAACCATGTTTGTCTAATGAATTGATTTTAAAGCTTGTAGAAGCTTGTAATATTTCTAATCTGAAAACAATCTAAACATTTATGAGGAGGCAAATGGATAAACAAATGGTGATGGAGCCCTACAAGGGAACAGTATTAAAAAAACCTGCTAAGATATGCTTCAGCACAATTATGCTGACTATATTCATTGCCTTTAACAATATCTATGATAGGTTTTGGACCTCACTCAGTCTTTTCACTTTCTCATATGAGGAGACAATACAGTGCTACATGTTAGTCTGATTTATTACATTTATGATTATAGTCTCTAGTGGCAAATACATTTGTTTTTAAAAACTTAGAGTTTATCATTCTTTACAGTTAAGTAGTACTCCATTGTATAAAAATATACATTGTATAAAATGTCTCATCTTTTTTATTCATTCTTCAGTTTATGGGCATTTGAGTTGTTTTCAAGATTTAGCTATTATGAATTGTGCTGCTGTAAACATAAGTGTGCATATATCATTGTGGCATGATGTTTTTAATTCTTCTGGGAAAATACCCAGAGGAAGAATGGCTGGGTTGAATGGGACCTCTAATTTTAGTTTTCGGAGTAATCTCCACACAGATTTCTACAGTGATTTTACCAGTCTACACTCCCACCAACAGTGAAGAAGAGTTTTCCCCACAGACCCACTAGTATTTATTATTGATTGACTTCTTGATGATACTCATTCTTTCTGGGGTGAGGTGAAATCTTAGTGTTGTTTTACTTTGCATGTCTTGAATGACCAATGATGTAGAACATTATTTTCATATATTTATTTGCCACTTGTATTTCTTCATCTGAGAAGTGTATGTTCATCTCAGACGCCCATTTTTGGATTGGGTCTTTGAATTTTGGGGGTCTGAATTTTTAAAATTTTTTTTGTATGTTCTAGGTAGAAGTCCTTTGAGGGACAGTTGACTAAGGTTTTTCCCAATTTATGGATTTTCTTTTCACTCTTGTGATTTCATTTGACATGCAAAAACTTCTTAAAATGAGATCCCAGTTATTGACTCTTTGAAGTACTTTCTGTGCAGTTTAGGTTTTGTTCTTGAACTCTCCACTTAGCTCTATGTCAAGTTTTCTACCTACTTTGCCTGCAAATTTAGTGGTTCTGTTTTAATATTTAGATCTTTGATCCATTTTGACTTTAGTTTAGTACATGGTGACAGGCGTGGGTCCAGTTTTAGTTTTCGGTATATGGAGAGCCAACTTTTCCAGAACCACTTATTAAAGAGCCTGTCTTTTTTCCAGTGAACATGTTTGGCCCCTTTGTCAAAAATAAGGTGGCTGAATGTGATTGTAGTTGTGGCTGTATCTTGTAATCTATTTAATTGATCTCAGTGTCTGTTTTTAGTCCAATACCATGCTGAATTTATCACTGCAGTTTTGTAGTATAATTTCAAGTCAGGGACTGTGATGCCTCCTGCCTTACCTTTGTTGCCCAGGGTTGCCTTTCCTATTCTAGGTCCCTTCTGGTTCAAGATATATCTTAGGAATGGCTTCTCTAGATCTGTGAAGTATGCAAATGTTATTTTGATTGGAATTGAAATAATTTTAATGAACCTAGGTGCAAAAATTTTCAGTAAAATACTGGCAAACAGAATGAAGAGAATGATCAAAAAGATTATATACCATGACAAGTGGGATTCATCCCAGGAACGCAAGGATGGTTCAACATATGCAAATCAATAAAGATAATACACCATATCAACAGAGGCAAAGACAAGAATCACATGTTCATCTCAATAGATGCAGGACAAGTTTTTGATAAAGTCCAACACTTATACATTATAAAAACACTGTGGAAAATCAGAATAGATGGTCTTTACCTCAATCTGATAATAGCCGTACACAATAAACCAACAGCCAACATCTTACTATATGGACAAAAACTTAAAACTTTCAACTTAAAATCAGGAACACAACAAGACATCCATTATCACCATTCCTTTTCAATATACTTTGGGAAACATTAGACAGAGAAATTAGATAAGAGAGAGAAATAAAAGTAATAAGAATAGGAAAGGAAGAAGTTAAATTATTATTTGAATATGACATGATACTCTACATAGAAGACCCCGAAACTCCACTGAGAGTTCTAGATTTAATAACCAAATTCAGTAATGTAGCTGGATACAAAGCCAATACTCAAAAATCAATAGCACTCCTGTAACCAAACAACAAACTTACTGAGAGAAAATAAGGGAAACCATGTGTTTTACAATAACACTGAAAAAAATGAAATATTTAGGAATCAATCTAACAAAGGAAGTAAAAGATCTATGCATTGAAAATTATGGTAATCTGAAAAAAAGAAATTGAAGAGGATTTCAGAAAATGGAAAGACATTCCTTCTTCATGGATAGGAAAAATATTGTGAAAATGGCCATCACCTATTTTTAGTCTAAAAAGCATTTTCCAAAACATGCCATTTGGAGAAATTGATTTACTCCCATGATTTTGAATCCTAACTAAATCATAGTGCATATACAACAGAATATTTTTAAAGAAGATACACCTACCCACTTCTAGGAATTGTGATTTATTAGATCTAGTATTTCTTCTCTTACAAATTTAAATAGCTCTTGTTTTAGAATTGCCTTGGATTTGTGAAATCCTAGAATCAGGTCAGTTCTAGTGAAATAGTTCTGTGAATCTCTGGGAAGAAGACTTTAAATATAGAGCTTGAATATTTAGGCAGCTCTGTGTGTTCCATTGTCATTAAGATCCTAGGTGAAAATCTAGGCCATCTAAGATGTCTTATAGGGTAAGTGTTGTTACATATGCTACAAGATATGCACCAAGGGAATGCCAAAACTGAAGTGGAAGCTAGTATTATAAGGTTTGGTAATGGAAAAAAACAGGAAGAAATGTATCAGGACAAGGAATAAAGCCACAAGATGAATTCAGGATTAAATTAGGACTGAAAAATTGAAGACAACCAGAAACATATTAGAGGAAGGTACACCATATAAATGGAAATACAAGAAATTGTAGTTCATCTATGATACACATTTATGCCTAAAAATTTGAATTAGAATCCAATGAATCCATATCTGAAGCTGGTTGATGGAAAATATAGGTCAATTAAAGAGCAAATTAGAGCAAGTTAAACACCATTGTAAGACACCATCAGCTAACTTCAAAATATATATCTTGCTCTCTGTGATTTAAAAATAAGCAAACATCTCTAATATTAATGACATCAAATTGAAAGCAAGATAACTGTAAGAGGATAAGAGATACAAAATAAATGCAATGTGTAGGACTAATTTGAATCTCAATTCAAATAAACCAACTGAATATAGTCTTAAAATCAATTAGGAATATTTGAGTAATAGTAAGAAATGTTTTTATTTTGTTCATTATGATCAAGTAATTATAGGAAATATTTATAATTATGATACATACTAAAGTATTTATATGTGAAATGAAGTCATGTTGGGAAACATTTTTAAAATTGAAAATAAAGACAGAGTAACACATGAAAATGCTGGGGGAAATGTCAAAAATTATTGACAATGGGTATTAGGTATACGAAAATTCATTGTTTCTTTATCTGCTATGGTGTTTGAAATTTTCCATAATGATTTTTTAAATGATATGGTTTTTAATTAATACTCATTAGTCATTTATAAGATCAGCACTTAAAAGAGCTTAGAATTATGATCAGAAGATTTGCCCTTGAAAGCTTATTAACTTAAATCCTTTAACAACTTTTAGCCTTGATTTTCTCACTATAATGTTGAATTAAAAATTGTGGAAAATCAATATCAATTTAAGCTGAACTTAAGAGAGCATTATTGAATATTACCTATTATTATTTATTTAGTAACAATTATGAAGTTCTTTTTTGTACTGGGCACTTCACAAAACATTTTCACACTTTCAATTTTATTCTCATAACTGTCTTGTGAAGTTAAGATTTGATGCACAGTTTTGGACACAGACGATCTTCAAGGACATAGTCTAGTGAACAGCAGGGCAGAGACTCAGTGTTCCTGGCTGTTTTCCACCCTCAGGCTTCCTGAACCTACTCTGATCCACTTCCAGTTATGTCAGTTTAAGGATGATTGGGATGTGTGCAAAATTCATTTCAGGTAGTCTAAATGAGCTTCACTGTGAGGAATTTACAATAAGTCTTTCAAAAGGTGTTGGGAATAGGAAGACCACTAAACTGTGCACAGTATTTTTGTGCAAAAAATACTCCTAAAAAGACATTACAGAGCAATTGGAGACACATAAATACACGCCACATAGAAATTATGACTGGGGAGAAACGGTATTTTGCTTTCACAATAACTGAGGGCAAAATGAAATACCCTTATCGGCTCTGTGCAAACTTGGTTCCCAAAAAGGTACATTAATTCAAGAACAAGAAGGCTCCCAATAACATCTTAAAGTCCCATATTGTTAATGAGATTTGCTGTGCATATAAGAGATGTCCCTAGTAACATCCACAATCTATGATATAGACCTTAGTGTAACTATAGCTTTAGAAACTGTGATTGCCATAAAATGCCTTTCTCTAGCTACTAATGATTATTCAAGTTGTCATTAACTCCCAATGTAAGAAACTAATGCAAATAATGCTGCAAATTGCATCCAAATTCTGCTAAAAGAAGTCCATGTATAAATACATCTAATGGTAAGAGGCAAAGCACAGAGAACAGCTTCGGCGGCAGCAGCATCTTTAATTACAGAAAATAATTGTATAGGCACCAAATTCAGTTAAAATCTCCTCTCCCATATCAGTAGTTTTGCATTACCAGTGATCAAAGCCATCAACTTGACAGAGAACCTAATAATAGGGTTTGGGGTGCAAGTATGTATACTTCTTTACTAAATCATTTTTATTGCTCAATTCTTGAACAAAAAAAGTTTTAGCAAATTGCTAACAGTTTCAGCAGCAGGAGTTTGGAGGGCAAAAATGAAAGATTGAGAAGTTTATGAGAGGTGTTGTGCTATTGTGTACTAAAACTTTTTCTCCTTATTTGTGCACATACCAAGACTACTAAGAACCTGGTGAGCCTCAGTGTTTCCTATGACAGCCACTATAGAATGGTCTGCTTCTCTCCTTACCCTAAGCGCACCCATTCCTTAAGACAAGGCTTCTTTTTTATTTTTAAATGATAAATAATGCTTATATATATTCACGGCTGCAGCATTACATTTTGATATACAATATGGAATGATTTCTTTCTTTCTTTCTTTCTTAGGAAAATAGAAATTCAAAGTACCCTAAAAAGAAGGTACCTGTGAAATAAGCAAGAGGATTCAATAAAGAGACTGGTAACCCTCAAGTAAAATGAATACTGAGTGGGAATTTAGTTGTGTAATCTACACGTTTGTATGAATGCAGTGGTGGCTGAGTTGCTTGATGGGAAGAGGGAAAGATTAAAAGGATTATTAGAATAACCAGAACTCAAGTTAAATTCTCTTTTGTTTCATCTTGTTATGTCTCCTGATATACAGACAATTTTACCTTTCACACTGTGTTGACATCTGGGAACCACTTTTTATAACACAACTTAATAGAGTAAACCAGAGGTTACTGAGAGCAAATAGCCTAATGTAAAAAAGGGTTTAAATATCACATAGTTTCTCTTACATGATACAACTAAAGTATAAACAATTTAAAGGACAAAATAAAAGATAAATAATAGGAAACAAGGATATAACTCTTTGGCAAATGGGAAGATCTTCAAATGGAAGAAAAGGAGGGGAAGGACATATAAAAAGAATTAAGATATCTGAATATAATCATTATGGTGCTGAAAACACATAATATAGAAAAAAATTTAAAAGGAATGGTGATAAACCACAGCTAGGGTTTCCACATGATGAAGTCTTAAACTGGACCATGAATAACTACTGTAAAATTAGACCAAAGATCTAAATATTAAAACAGAAACACTATATCTACTGGAGTATGAAGTAGGTAGAAATATTGAGGACATAGGAGTAAGCAGAGAGCTCATTAACAAAAACCAAACTGCATCAGAAGTATCTCAAAGAATCAACAATTGGGATCTCATCTTATTAAAAATTTTTGGACATCAAAAGAAATCACCAACAGAGTAGAAACACACACACACACACAGAGATTGGGAAAACAATCTTTGCCAACTGTCCCTCAGACAAAAGACTTCTATCTAAAACATTAAACAATTGAAAAAAATCAGGACCCCCAAATTTGAAGACCCAATCCAAAAATAGGCATCTGAGATGAATATACAATTCTCAGATTAAAAAATACAATTGGTGAATAAATACATGAAAAATATTTTCAACATCATTGGTCATTCAAGAAATGCAAAGTAAAACAACACTGAGATTCCATTTCACTCCAGTAGGAGTGATTACCATCAAGAAATCAACCAATAATAAATAAGAAACACTTCTCCATTGTTTCCCAGTGTAGACTGGTAAAATCACTGTGGAAATCTGTGTGGAGATTCCTCAGAAAACTAAGATTAGTGATCCCCTTTGACCCAGCTATTCCATTCTGAATATTTTCCCAGAAAAGAAAAAAATCATACCACAGTGATATACCCAGATTTATAGCAGCACAATTTGTAATAGTTAAATCTTGGAAACAACCCAAATGCCCATCAAACAAGAAATGGATAAAGAAGATGTGATATTTCTATAAAATTCCAAGAACAACAACTGAAAGAAATTACCAGACAGGGCAAGCAATTAAACAAAGGGGAAAAGTAGATAACTAACAGGAGGAAAATAACATGATGGGGATAAGCCAATGCACATCAGTTATAACCGTCAATGTAAATGGTCAGTTATAAGAAACAGAACAGAAAAATGGATCAAGAAACAAGATCCAACAATATGCTGTATACAAGAAACACATTTAACTCAAAAAGAAATTCGTAGAGTGAAATCCAAGGATGGAAACCAATATTCCATGTGACAGGAACCCAGAAAAAAAGTCAGGGGCAGCTACTCTGTTTGAAGACAATGCGAACTCCAAAAAAATGATGAAAAGAGGTTTTTTTGTTTCTTTGTTTTAAAGTCACTACATGCTTGTTAGGGGAAAAATTTCTACAATCAAACAAAAATACAGATACAAAATTCAGGAGCCTGTGGGATGCAATGAAAGCAGTCCCAAAACAGAACTATATAAGTGAATTTTCACATAGGAAAACAGAATGAGTAGAAATAAACAATCTAATGCTATGCCTCAAGCTTCTAGAAAAAGAAGAGTGGTTATGTTTTGTATCTAGGTATCCCCACAAAGCTTCATGCAGTCATGGAAGTGAATGAATCTAGCATTTTTAAGTGGCTCATTGTGTAGTACTGGGATTGGTGATGTGAGTGCTTTGCCTGCCCAGGAGTGGGTGTCCAACATAACACATAAAGGAAGAAAGGAGGCACACTATTCCCTTTTCCCTTTTAGTTGTTGTTTGCAGCCACCATGAATGTCTGCTTTTTAGCCATGCCATCTTGCTTTGGGGCCAGCTGAGTACAGACTGAAACCTCCACTAACTGTAAGATAAATAAACTTTTCCTTCATTCATTTTGAGCATCAAGTAATTTATCTCGGTAAAAGTGTCCAATACAGAATTTGGTATCAGTGAAGTGGAATCACTGCTGTAGTTATACCTATGTGGTTCAAAATCCTGGGGGAATAGCTTGTTGTAAGAGTTTGGAAAGGTTCAGAGATGTTGCCTAGCAGAGTATAGCTGGAATGCCTTAGGCTGTTCTGCATGGGAGAATTTGTTCAGAGTTCAGAAAATCAGAAGGCTGATAGAAATCTGGCTAGTAAGGACCAGGTTTTGGAAGTTTCTTCTGGGAAAAAGGACTACATTGGTAGCTAGACTCCAAATGATGTGTGCTATGACTTGGCAGAAAGTTTGTCCACATTTTTCTCATGTCAAGAGACTTTGCCTGAGATTAAGGGCAGTTAACTAACTAATCTGGCAGAAGAAATTTCAAGGCAGTCAAATGTTGAGGCAGTGTTGGGTGTTTTAGCCAGATTTATGTTGTGAATCAAGAGTAAAGAGCCTAGCAGAATGATCTAAAATGTGAATTTGACCAGAAAGAAGACTCCAATAAAGTTGTAAACTGTAAAGATAGAGCCAAGTTCTCAATGGCTGAAAAGAAAAAGAATAGAAAAGATTATCTGGAGGCATCCAAAGAAACAGTGTCTCCACCTTTTGCAACCTCAAAACTGCAAAAGTAAAAGACCTCGATTAGGGAAGAAAACTGCAGAGTTCCATATTCCAGAATGGTGGCAGAAGCCACATGAGGTTCCAAAATGGTGACAGATGCACAAGGTTCCAGAATGGAGGCAACATAGAGAATCTTTTCCTCAGAATTGGACTGAGAGTTCTCAATGATCCAGGCACTTGAACCATACAGCCAAGAGAGAAGAAAGCTTGGCTACTGCTTCAGTGGGCAGCAGATCTTGTGCTGGTTTTAGGTACATACAGAATGCAAGAGTTCTGAGATTAAAAAGGCTTCCATCCTGATTTGAGAAGGCCTGGGAGGCCAGGCCATGTGCCCCTGAGAAGACAACATGTGAAACTGTGAGTGTGAAGCCAAAGGTGCAGTGGAGAACTCAGAAGTTTAGAAAAGCCTAGAATGTGGATCATCTAAGGAAATCTGCATGGATTAAGAAACATAGGCCTAAGGGAGATGCCATGGGAGCTGTGACCACTGGAAGTGTCATGGGATTGGAATCCCTCAAGCCTTTTGGATCTCAAAACCATATTTCTTCATATGCTGAGCATGGAACTCAGGACTTAATGTTTGCCCTGATGGATTTTGGACTTCCCTTGGACACATTTTTTCATATCCCCCTGTTTGTACCCTTTGGAATGGTAATATTTATCTTATGCCATTGAATGTTGGAGGTATTTAATTTTGTTTTCATTTATACAGGTGGTTATAAATAAGGGTTTACCTTAGATCTTGGAGGACACATGGGACTTGGACTTTTCAGCAATGCTGAAACTGTTAGGACTTTGGCAACTCTTGGAGAGGGACTAAATGTCTTTTGCATGAAGGATATGCATGAGTCTTTAGGGGATGTCTTGGTTACTTTTCTCTCTTGCTGAGACAATATACCTGATGCCCAAAATTAGGGAAAGAAAGGTTTATTTCTTAAAATTTTTGGAGGTTTCAGTCCATACACTGTGGGCTCAAAAGGTAGGGTGGCATGACACAGGAGTAGCTGTTCATGGCAGCTGCAAACAGCCATAGTGAAGAGAGCAAAATAGATAAAGATATGCCTTCTTTGCACAGTTACACTGTATGCTGGCTCCACCCAGCTAGAATCAGCTGCATCAATGATTGCATGAGACTTAGAGGGGATCATCTGATATAAACCATAGCAGGGGGCTAAGGAAAGAATATTATGGTTTGTGTCTGGGTGTCCCCCAAAGCTTCATGCAGTCATGGAGGTGGCTAAGTCTAGTGTTTTTGATTGGCTCATTGTCAAGTGCTGGGCTTGGCAGTGTGATTGCTGCACCTGCCCAGGAGCTAGTATTCAACATATCATATAAAGGAGAAAAGAAGGCACACTATTCCCTTTTGTCTTTTTTGCTCTTGTTTCTTGTAGCCACCATGAATGTCTGCCCCTTAGCCATGCCACTCTGCCTTGGAGCCAGCTGCATATAGTCAGAAACTTCATGAACTATAAGATAAACCTTTACTTCCTTCATTTTGGACATGAAAAATTTTGTCTCAGCAATGAGAGAAAAGTAACTGAGACATAAGTCAAGACCAAAGCTCATACAAGGGATAAAATTATAAAGATCAGAGCAGAAATTAATGTAATTGAGACTAAGAAAACAACACAAAGATTTAATGATTTGAGAGGCTGGTATTTGAACAAATAAACAAAATTGATAAACCTCTAGCCAACCTTGCCAAAAAATAAGGAAAATGCTAATTCATGCAATGAAGAATCAAAAGGGTGAAATCACTAGAGATCTTGTGGAAATTCAGAAGATCATCAATACCTTCTCTAAAATATTTACTCCCATAGGCTGGAAAACAGAAATGGACAAACTCCATAGTTCATAGAAATGTATGAACTACAAAATCTGGATCAAGAAGACCTAAGGATCAACAGAGGGTTCATGAGCAAAACCCAAACTGCATGGGAAATACTTCAAAGAATCAACAACTGGGATCTCTTCTTATTAAAAAGTTTTTACACATCAAAAGAAATCACCAACACTGTGAACAGAAAAACTGATGAATTAGGAAAAAATTTTAGTCAACTGTCCCTCAGACAGAAGACTTGTACCTAGAGCATGCAAAGAATTGAAAAAAATCAAGCCCCCAAAATTCAAAGATGCAACCAAAAAATGGGCTTCTGAGATGAATATGTACTTCTTAGATGAAGAAATACAAATAACAAATACACATGTGGAAAGAAATACACATGCTCAAAATCACTGGTCATTTAATAAAGAAAATTAACAGAGCACTGAGATTCCATCTCACTCCAGAAAGAATGACTATCATCAAGAAATTATCCAATAACAAATGATGTAGGAGCTATGTGTAAAAAGAACACTTTTCCACTACTGCTGGGAGTGTAGACTGGTGCAAACACTGTGAAAATCAGTGTGGAGATTCCTCAAAAATATGGGTTTGAAAATCCCATTCATTCAAGCTATTCCTCTTCTGTGTATTTTTACAGAAGAATTGAAAACATCATACTACAGCAATGTATGTGCACCCATGTTAATAGCAGCAAAATTAGTAATATCTTGGAAACAACCCAAATGCCCAATTGTGTTTTTATACAATGGACTACTTTTTAGCTATGAAGAAGTATAAATTTGAGGCTTTTATAGGTAAATAAATGCAAATTGAGACCATACTCTTCAGTGAAATAAATCATATTCACATGTGTAAACATCATGTTGTCTCCCTAGTGTAAAAATTGAAAGCATAAATATAATCCAAATGTACAATAGAAATTGTGAAAGTGAACATGGAAGATACTGCTCAAAAGGAAAGAACTGGGACAGAGGAGCGGAGAAAGAAGGGAATAGTTTTATCTATAAACATACACATACATAATATTCTTATACTGCTAATCACTATTAGTTCACCAAAAGGAACAGTTTGTGCTTTCATTGTTTGATCATTTTTTCATGGGTATATTTTCTAATCTGAGAAATTACATTTGAGATAACAATATGTAATATATTAACCATTGTTAATATCTTTTTATGTTGTTTCATTGGTTTTGTTCTTTTTTCATTTTTAAATAAAAAAATGTAACAGGACTGAAAAATGTGAAACCTGAGGTCTAATTCCTTTCTAACCCTAATTCATTTAAATGAGCTCAACCTCAATTTCCCTGAGTTTACTGAGAGCAGACAATTCATGACTATGGAAGGGAATCCTATATTATGTGGGATTATTGACTGATAAGGACCCTTATATCTTTATTTTGTTATTGCTTAACATATTTAGAGCAAAGTAAAGTTTTAGAGATTATTGTACTTTAAACCAAACCTATGCTTATGTCATACCTATGCAAAGATAAATTCTGCAAGGCAGTTATCTGAGAAAAGCCAGTCAATTCGGTGAACTGAAAGAAACATCTATCTGATGAAAAAATTGCTTTCACATTTTTTTGTGTATTAAAGCAAATGAAGCACTAATATTAGTTTTCATTAAAACATACGTGCAATGATTTTGACAGCCTTAGTCTGTATCACTCACTTGCTAAATAATTATTCCTTGATAATTTTTAAAGAAAACTTTCCTCATACATACAAATACTTTCATCACCAACTACTTCCCATGTATAATAGATACAGGGTAGACACTATATAGGTCAAAGCACTGTTTGTTTACTATGGGCCTGAAGTGAAAACAAGGACGTTTTTTGTTTTGTGGGTGGCCTAGTTGAGTTTAAATTATTAAAATGCATTTTTGAATGTATACAATTTATACATACATAATTCAGACCTTACATTGAGGTTGAGGATGGAAACAGTTTAAGAGTTGAGTAAATCTCAGCTCTGTTACAAGCTTTTGTGTTTGTTCAAGATATTTGATTTCTTTATCTGTAAAATGGGTGTTACAATCCTAGTACAAGTTAGTGCAAAGAGTTTAATTACCATGAAGAATTCAGAATATTTCCTGACATATAATAAACATTCATGAAATACTAATTAAAGTGAGACAAGTTTATAAAACTTAAGTTTCTAAAATTGCATAACCTTTGACATGAAGTCCTTTGTAGTCCAAATATATTCTTTTAGGCTTTGCTCTTTTTAATTCTTAAGTTCTCCCTTTCACCTTAGTTCTATAGACATTTGCTATGTTTACACAGACACACAGACATACAGACACACACACACATGTCCCAAATTAAAGCAAGATAAATTCAATCATTCTGGCATACAATTTATTATATCTGATGAAAACTATAAGGCATTGTTTATTTTCCTCTGAATCTTTTTACTTTATCTCTCCCATTTCTCTGTTGTTTATGCAACATGACTAAATATCTAGAATTGAATCTTGGGCAAATTTGCACATCATGCAATATTTCAATATAGACATGTTACAGGTCCCTGAAGAGTTGTCTGTGTGTCTAATAAAGCAGTCCTGTTTCCAAGCACAGGTTTTTTTTTTTTACAGCCACTTTCACCTATCCATAGACTAGTTCAGTGTCTGCCAAGCAGGAAATCACACTAGGCTCCAGACACTGCATTTCTAGCCACAAGACATCTCCATAATTTTTCTGTCTGCAGGAACTCAAATGAAGTGATGGGTGACAGAATGAAAAAAAAATCTTTCAGAAACATGGAAAATATGGAACTTTCTGCAGATATTAACCAGATGCATTATAATCATTTATGTATTTTCCTTTTGCCCTCTTTTTGCAGAAGAGTTTAAGTCTAAAAGATTCATTATATACAGTGAAATGTTCATGTGAGTCCTTGAATTTTTTAAGAGCCAAGAGTTTAGGCAATTGCTTGAATTTCATAAGGGAAAAACAGATATCATTTCACAATTTCACATTAATGGAATTCAGGCTATAGAAAGGAGCTAAAACCATTGGTTTACTCTCTAGTGAAAACAAAATGTTGGTTTTCTCTCTTTGGGTTAGCCAAAAATTTAAACTGGGTAGATTGGAGAGGTGAGTCAAAACCAGTCACTTATTCTTTATTTTTAAAAGATAATAGTGATTTAAAAAATAATCAGTTGGTCATTTTTTCTTGTTTATTTAGTAAATCCTATTTGGGGAATAATAAGTTGGAAAACTGAAAGGCTGTAAGAGTAATTATAAATAATGAAATATTTCATGAAGTGTCTTTCCTTTTGTTCAGTGTACCAATTAGTTGAATCAACTTATTAAATAAAAACTGAGGATAAATATTCACTGCAGAAGATGAAATGAATGGGAGAAAATTCTACATAACATATCATAGCACAGTGTTATAGTTGTTGTCTAGATGTCCCCCCAGAGCTTCACACAGTCATAGGGGTGGGCTTCTAGAGTTTGTGATTGATTAATGGTCCAATGCTGGCATTATAAGTGTGACTGCTATACCCACCCTAGGATGGGTGGCCTAAATATAATATAAGGGACTGAAAGAGTCTTTGACTCTTCTCCCTATTTTGCTCTTGTTGCTTTTGCTATTTTCCACCACCATGAACCACCCTGCCTTGGACCCAGGAGATTATGGACTGAAATCTCCACTAACTATTAGCTAAATGAACCCTTCTTTCCTTAATTTTGGGCATTGGGTATTTTGGTTCAAGAGAAAAAGTAGCCAAGACTTTGGTACTAAGAATAGGGTAGCTGCTATACCTGACCATGTGGTTTAACAGCCTATGGGAATGGTTTGTGGGGAGTTTGGAAATATTTGGAGATGTTGCCTACAGCAGTACAGCTGGAAAGCCTTAGAGCTCAGAAGACCAAAAGACTGCTAGAAATCCTGCTAGTAAAGACAGGGCTTGGGAGGTTTCTGCTTGGAGGAAGGACTGCATTGACTGCTAAACCCCAGATAATGTATGTTATGGCTTGGCAAATAGTTTATCTGCATTTTTCTTATGTCAAGAGACTTTGACTGAGACTGAGGTTAAGAGTGGTAGACTAACTAAACTGACAGAAGAAAATTCAAGGCAGTCAAATGTTGAGAAAGTGGCATGGCTATTGTTGGTTTTTTAGCCAAATTTATATTGAGAATCAAGAGCAAAAAGCCTAGCAAGATAATTTAAAATGTTGTGAGTTTGGCCAGAATGGAAGCTCTAGTAAGGCTGTTGACTGCAAAGATAGAACTCAGGAGATCATGATTGCTGGGAAAGAACATGAGAATATAAAATATGTCCTTTGGACATCACAAAAAAGCAGAAAGTCCCCACCCTTTGCAGCTTCAAAACTAGAAAACTGAAAGAATTTGTTTTAAAAAGAAACACAGAACACCATGCTTCAGAATGGCAATGGCCACACTAGATTCCAAAATTCTTGCAACGTAGAGAATTTGTTCCTCAGAAGTGGACTGAGAGTGCTCAGTAATCTATGTACTTGACCTCTATAGCCAAGAGTGAGGAAAGCCTGGATACTTCTGCTGCTGGCAGTGGACATAGGCATCACTCACATGGTGCTGGTTTGGGGTGCATGTATAATGCAAAAGCGCTGAGGTTCAAAAGGCTTCCACTCAAGTTTCAAAAGAAGACCTCTTATTACTGAGACAAAATACCTGAATCACAAAATTAAGGATGAAAAGGTTTTTTAGCACACAGTTTATGGACAGTGTGCCCCTGAGACAGTAATGTGTGTGAAGCTGTGAAGAAGATACCAAAGGTGAAGTGGAGACTCCAGAAGCTTAGAAAACTTAGAGACATGGATCATCTGAAGAAATCTGCAAAGAGGGAGCAAATGCAGCCCAAGAGAGAAGCCATGGTGTTACAACAACTGAAATTGCCATAGAAGTGGAGCCACCAAAGCCTTTTGGAGCTCACAACTTGCCACAGATTGTGTTAGATGCTGCAACCAAAACTATAGGGCTTATTATTTGCTCTTCTGGAATTTGGACTTGCTTTCTTCCCAATCTTTTGTGTCCCCATTTGTAAATTTTGAATGGAAATATTTATCTTGTTCTATCAAATGTTGGAATTGTTTAACTTTCTTTTCATTTGTACAGGAGTCAGAGCTGAGAGTTTGCCTTATATCTTGGAGGAGGCTTGGAGCTTGGATTTTTCAGCAATGCTGAAATTGTTAGTATTTTGGCAACTCTTAGAGATGGACTAAATGCCTTTGGTATAAAGGATGTGCATAAGTCTTTGGGCGGTCATGGTTGGAATATTATGGTTTCTTCCAGAATGCCCCCCCACGAGCCTCATGCAGTCATGCAGGAGGGCTTCTACAATTTGTGACTGATTTATGGTCCAATGCTGGAATTATAGGTATGAGTGCTCCACTCATGCTAGAGTGGGCAGCTTATATACAATGTAAAGAGAAAGATCTTCTCTCACTCTCCTCCCCTTTTGCTCTTGCTGATTTTGTTATTTTCCACCACCTTGAACTATTGCCCTCTGCCATGAGCCACTCTGCCTCTGACCCAGCAGATTATGGATTGAAACTTCCATAAACTGTGTGCTAAATAAACTTTTCATCCTTAATTTTGTGATTCAGGTATTTTGTCTCAGTAATAAGAGAAAAAAGTAACCAAGACATGCAGGTGTCTTATTTGATATACTGTCATCACAGTGCTAACTAGTTCCCAAGTCAGTCTGAGTATCTGTAAGTTGGGATAGAATTGCCACAAATTTTTGAAATGAAAATATCAAAATATCCCATGATAGGATCCAGGAATTTGTACTTTTAAAAGTTTTTGAAGATCATCCCACTTTGAGAATCATCAGTCCACACAGGAGATTTGTTCAGCTACTAAGTTAATTGTACCATGGCAAATTGTTACCAAATGCATTATAGAAAAGGCCAAAATGCCTGGAATTTTGTCGTATGAGAACCCATTCAATTTAGATCTAAAGAAATGACTGTACTAATGAGAGGTGAAGTTAGAATTTCCAGGTTATACAGAAACATAGTTTCAG
This sequence comes from Hydrochoerus hydrochaeris, assembly GCA_004027455.1. Classification (NCBI taxonomy): domain Eukaryota; kingdom Metazoa; phylum Chordata; class Mammalia; order Rodentia; family Hydrochaeridae; genus Hydrochoerus; species Hydrochoerus hydrochaeris. The sequence continues at coordinate 28,844 of PVLA01009851.1, forward strand.
TGTTTTCTACGTTATAGTTCTGAGTCCCAAAGAGATAAGGAAACATTTTAAATAAGTGTATCTGGACTTCATTTCAACAACATGGCATGAAGCACATATGTGGCCTCCAATGCCTCCTAGTATTGTCAGTTTTCTCATTGTAAGCCTGTACTGCAAAGGCAAATGATATGAGCAAGAGGAACTGTAATCAAATTTAGAGGAGTTTCTTTTTGCTTCGAGAATCCTTGGCCTTCCTTCCTTTAAAGCATTCATATTAGGAAACTTCTAATTCTATTTTTTCTTTTGCTTCTTTAAGAACCAGGTCTTTTTAAAAAGTTCTTTGCCTCTTTTACAACTCTAAACTGTCCTCAAGGATTTGGGAGTCATCCTATTGTACTGTGATCACTAAAGAAGACAGCACCCCCATCTCTGTTTCCCCAGAAAGGTAGGAGCCTAGCTTTACAGGCTCTTTGTTCCAAGTTATAAAACTACTACCTTTCATAAAGATATAAGAAAGAGTACTTTTCCTTTCTGTACCAAACACAATTAACCTGTAATACCTCCCACTTCAGCTCTTAGAAACTCTCTAGCCAGGCATCATGTCAAGTAATCAAATAGGAACAACTAAAAACTAAAAGAATGGTAAACTGGAATGATGCCCATAGAAATATAAACTTTCCAGTCTGGCAAGAGGAAGTTACCCTCAGATTTTGCTGATCCATCTCTAGAAAACTAATACTAATGAGCTCTTCACTGCTTCAAATTCTCTTGAAAAGTGACTGTGAAGAAACAAGTCATTTTTTTCCAGCCATTTTCCTTTTGAGACTCAGAAAGTCACAAAGTGGCTAGGAAAAAAAAAAGCCCCAAGAGAGAGTACCATCCATCAATCTTCCTTGGTGCCTGTACTACTAGATTTCCTAAACACTAGATTAAAAACTAACAGTCATGATAGTGGTAATGAAAGAGGATATCTTGGAACTTTTCATTAAACCAAAGTCGAGGATGGCAGTTGTGCCACATTCCATCTATAGAGACAATTTCTATATTAGCTTGTTAGGAAAGCCATGAAAAAATGCCACAAAGTGGATGACTTGAAGAATGGAAATCTACTACCTCACAGTTACAGAATCTAAAAGATCACGAGCAAGATGTTGACAAGGATTGTTGCTTCTGATGCCTGCGAGTGATAATCTGTCCCATTCTCTCCTCTAATTCATTTGCTTTGCTAAGAACTTTTGGTGTTTTTTTGGCCTATAGAAGCCTCAATGTGAGCTAGGCTTTTATCTTCTCATGGCATTCTCCCTAAATATGTCTTTGTTTCCACATTTTTCCTCTGTAGAAAGACAGACACTGAAGCATACATTAAAACCTAAACTGAATCAGAAAATTATGTTTAAAAAATAGATTTTAGAAAAAGATACAAGGTCTTAAATCAGAATGATTCCGGTTAGTACTCATATGGTCATGAATGAGACATTCTAGATCTCTAAGCCTCAGTGTTCTCACCTACGGACAAGGGAATTGTGTCTACTATGCTGGTCAGCTTCCCATCACTGTCACGAATATCTGAATAAATCAATTTAAAATAACAAAGGCTTATTATGGGTCATGGTTACAGAGGTTTCAGTTTTCAATTGGTTGGCCTCCTGCTTTTGGGCCTGTGGTAATACAATACATCAAAGCAGGAATAAATTACTGTTAACATGCTGCTCACTGTATTGCAGGAGGACATGAAAAGAAAAAACACAGAAGGGGCTGGTCCCAATATTCATGTCAAGGGCACACCCCAAATGACCTAATTTCCTTTCACTAGGCCCCATTTCTTAAAAATTACAGTATCTGTCAATAACACCACTGGCTGACGACTAAGTCTTTAATATGTGAACCTTTGAGGGGTGCTTTCAAACTATACCATCCACTCACTAGAAATATTTGTAACAGAAAAAATATATATAAATATAACTGGAAGTAGTCCTCAGTACATAAAAGACTAGTGATTGTTTTATTAATAACGTACATGTTTCCCAGTTTTCATTCTTAAAAATCAAGTAATCTATTATAAATGTTGGAGACATTTATAACAGATTAACAAATGTCTTTGGAATTCATCAAACATTATAAAAATTAAAATAAGTATAATGGCTTAGAGCAGTGTGGTAAACCTATGGCACTTGTGTTATTGTGTTTTTATTTTAAGACAAAATATGTTAGTGTACAAGTCATGTTTTCCTAAACTAAAACCTCAGTGTTTAGGTTTAATTGCAATGTTGGTGCTTTATGATAGATAAATGGGCTTTGTGTTGCAGTTTGGGCACTTGGTCTCTGAAATGTTCACGATCATTGGCCTAGAGTAATCGTCAGAGATAAAATGAGCTTTAACAAATGTATGGCTTTGGCAAAATGAAATATTTGGAAGGAGAATCTAACTAATTGTGGCTCAGTAAGAGGAAATTTTTGAAATCCAAAGTGTGTAAGTGATAAGAATATAATGAAACTAGGAATTAAAATTAGAATTTTTATTTTAATTTATTATTATTTTTTTTATTTTTATTGGTACCAGGGATCGAACTCACGACTTCATGCTTGCAAGGCTGGCACTTATGCCGCTGAGCTAAATCCCCAGCCCCCAAATTACAAATTTTAAACCTCATATTTATGTCAGTTTCTGTATATTACAGATTAGTAAATACAGATTCCAAGGACCAGTGATGAGTAAAGTGGCAATGGGAAGGGCTTTAGCATTTTCTATTCTTTTTTCTTTCTTTTTATTGGTGGGAGATTGAACCCACGGTCTGCTTTGCTTGTACAAGAGCTCTACTCCAGGTGTAGCACTTCCTTCAGTGTTTAGCACAAGTATGTCATAATATAGGCATACACTGTCAGTCCTGCCTTGTCAGCCAGACTGCTGACACTCTGTCTCCCTCGGTACGATTCCTGAAGTTCTCCTATCAAGGTCAGTCGTGCTGTAGCCAAGGTGATCACTGACTGCAGAGCTATCAGGAGGATTGATTCTGCGTGCATGGTTGTCTTTCTATATCATTAAATTTTAAAGAAAAAGTAATCAGTGAAAATGAGTTATAGATGTGAAAAATGAAGAAAACAGTGTAACATAAACTTCTAAGGTAAAAATGAGAGAATGATATAAAATTTTCAGTTTTGAGAAGTAAGCAACTCTAAAACATACTTCAATCACTTTAATTAATATTTTTCAAAAAATATTAACATAAAATGTGTCTCACATCTTCAGTAAATTTTTTTTTTCATAATATAGAATCTTGGTTTATCTTCATTCCAAAACAGAAAAAGTATTTTTAGATAAGTGTTCTGAAAAACTAGTAAATGGCAATGTCCATATCCCAATTTCACAAGCTGAACATTTTGCTATAATATTCTTAGTTCACTTTATATTTTTTTAAAGTCAGGGTTTCACTGCATAGCTTCAGGTTGGCCTTGAACTCACATCCTGCCTCAGTCCCCCAAGTGCTCGGGTTACAGGTGTGGACTGCAATACCTATCCATTTCATTCATTTCAGGATGCATGTTTTTCACACAATAACCATGTCATCAATTCACACTTAAGAAAAGGTGATGCAACTGGCAAGTTTTCTTTCATTAGCATATAAATATTTTAAATAGATATTGAAGCTGGGTATGGTGGCACACGTCTGCCATCCCAGCAATTTGGGAATTCGAGGCAGAAGGACGGCAAGTTCAAGTTTTAGTTGGAAAATTTAGCAAATCTAGTCTCAAAAATATAAAAAGGGGTCAGGGATGTAGCTCAGCAGTACTGCACCCCTACATTTGATCCTCAGAACAAAAAAGATCATCTTACATTGAATGAAGTATGATTATATAATTTTATGGAAAGGATGGTAGTGGTACTGGGTCTTCAAATTGAGTTATATACCCAACCCTTTTTAAATTTTTTGCTTTCACACAGTGTCTTGCCAAATTGCTAAGTTACTGAAAGTCAGTTCAAACTTGCAATTTACCTGCCTCAGCCTCCTGGAGTGCTGGAGTTACAGATGTTCATCACTACACTTTAGTTCTACCTTAACTCTCTCACAGTAGTTTGCACATGGATTGCCTATACTGTACCAATAGCACTAGGAACTGTATCTAACACTGACAGTCTTCCCTTCTACTACAAATCACCTTTATTTTTTTATTTGTTGTTTTGAGACAGGGTTTTGCTATACAGTTCATGCTGGCCTTGAACTCACTCTGTAGCCCAGGTTGGCCGCAAACTTGCATCAATCTTCCTGCCTCAGCCTCTCCAGTGCTAGGATTACAAGCGTGCCACCACACCCAGCCACAAACCACTTTTCTAACATGCACCAAGGCCTACCACTTGTCTACTTATTTCCCAGTAGGATATATAATAATTGTGGTCCCCTGTATCTACCAGAGACAACTAATGTAGGGACAGCAAACATGTCAGTATTCAGTGCTAAATATCCATCAACATCTACTTTTTCATCAGATATTTGGCCTAACATTTTATCTTTTTTTTGTTTTTTTACATTTTAAAACTACCTTTATTTTGGGGTTTTTTGTTTTGTTTTTTGAGCAGGGTCTCATTATGTAGCCCAGGCTGGCCTTGAACTCACAGTAATCCTCCTGCCTCAGCCTCCTGAATGCTGGGATTATGGTTTCATCTTTTCTAATACAATTGTTTATTCTCTCCTCTAGTAGGCTGGTTACTCCTTGCTTCTAAATCTTGTATAATGCCTAGGACACACGACAGTGGTTTGGGAAGTACAGAATGAAATAACCTGCTTCCTTCACTGGCCATCTAGCCAGGACTGGTTCAAGTCTTAACCCTTCAAAGCTCTTACTTAGTAGGAAAACTAAGGCACAGACTTTCTTTAAAACATTCACATTTGGAAACATGCATATACACAGGTAATGAAAAATGGCTAATGAAAATTTAGTTTTCTACTATATCATTCAGAAAATATTTTAACCACACATCAGATGATTTTGGGCAAAAGGCAATAAATCAGAAACATTTAGATTTTTCATCCTTAGGGCATACAGATTATCCAAGATTATTAAGCTATACCTGTCTTATATTTATCTAGAAACAAATTGTGCAGGCATAAGAGGGATGGTAAAGAGATTTTCTGCAAATTCATTTTATAAAAGTGTTTTGGGGGCTTTTTAATATATGAAACTTCATTTGCCTAAATGGCACAAAATCTTAGAGTTTTTTTTTTTTTTTTGGTACCAGGGATGGAACTCACAACTTCACACCTGCCAAGCAGGCACTTACACCACTGAGCTAAATCCCCTGCCCCAGATGTATTTTCTTGGAAGGACTATCACTAACGCCTCCCAGAGATAACATAGATACTCATTTTAATTGTCATAACGGTAGTTAAAGTAGCTATATGAATCAGAGGCATCTAGTTTCAAAAATTTATTTTAATGAATGATTCCAGAGTAAACAAACCATGGTCATTAACACTTCTTATAAGATCTGAACAGCTAAAATGAACTAGCCACGAGCTCTGAAGGGATAAACACCTAGAAGGCATCTCGGCATCCTGGGGCTTCCTGCCAAGAGCCTAACTTTTGATAGACAGTTCTTGTTAAAAGTAAGAAAATCAGCAAGCACATCAAGCAGGAAGGGTTTTTACTTCAATTGACAGAATGTAGATCTACCACTGGTTTAAATAGATAAGGTCTTTTATCCTTTCAAAATAAGATGTGGCAGCCTAGGTGTGGTGAAATTGTTCAAAGATGTCATTCACAAAGCAAGCTCCCCTATTCTTTCTGCTTCACTACTCTCAGAGGGTGACTCTCATCCACATGGTTGAAATATGTTTGCTGTCCTTCTAGGCTTTACCTTAGCCTGTCATGCAAGAGGAAGGATGAAGGAGAAGAGAGTCAAAGTGTATGATGCTGGAGTTTTGTGTCCTATTAAAAATTTTCTCAAAGTCCCTACCCAGTGTCTGTTGTGTGTATCTCACATATTGAAATTATGTCACATCATAAATCTTCAAGAGAATATTTGAAGCTTTCCAAAGTCTACGATTCAGTTTAGAATTGAGAAAGGAAAAAGAGAATGAAATCATGGGTGGTGTGGATTAAGCTAACCACATAATTTTTTTGCAGCAAGTGGTGCTATTGAGGTGGCGAAGCTGAAATTGTAAATGGTTTATTTTCTCACTTAAAAAATACTGTAGTTTCTTCTCCAGATATTTTGTAGCCCACTTTAATGAATGTGATCTTGAGTTCTTAGAAGTGCTAATGCAGAAATTTAAAACAGTGCTTGTGATGTATGAACCATAGTTTTAGTGAAGAGGTTTACAAGCATGTATATTTGTATGTCTGTGCATGTGTATATACTTTCTGAAAGGGCTTCATGGATCACTGATATGCTGATATATTTTGCCCCTCCTTATCCATTTTTTACTTGTTTTCATCCTGTGTTCTTATGTTTGACATAGTAACAATATTTCCATGTTATGGTTCCTCCAATTGGGTTAACCAAAGAGAAGTCTCAAGGAGATCAGAAGTTGGTGGACAGTGAGGCTGTTAGTATCTGTTTAAACCCCAGTGTCCTTTCTAGTGATGACTTGGGCTTCCAGTAGAAATTATAGTGCCTTTTATGAAATCTTGCTCTACCCCCAATTCCAATAAGCAAAATGTATGGATATTAAAATTGGCACCATTTGAATACTAACCATAATGATTGGATGCTTGATTACATTGCTGCTTATATGTTATAATTATTACTACTATGTGTGAAACAAAACTTTGTATATATTTTGGGTTTGTTTTTTTTGTTTGGCTGGCTGGGTTTTTTTGATACTGGGAATTGAACTCAAGACCTTGTGCTTGCCAGGAAGGTGCTTGTGCCTCTGAAATATATCCCAGGCCTTGGATGTGTTTTAAAACATACCTGTCTTATATTTATCTAGAAAGAGCAATAAAATGATCTGAAATTGAAATTTGCTTCAAAATACCCTAAAATAGTGAGCATTGGTGGTATAGTGGTGAGCATAGCTGCCTTCCAAAATACCCTAAAATACATGAAGTGGATTTTAAGCAAAGTAACCTTGACCACAGTTATAGGTAAAGTAACCTATAAGACAGGGCATAGGCCTGTCCTCAGGCAGTTTATTGTTTGGTCCAAATGGAGGGAGAAAGTCAAATAATTACAAATAAAGTAACCTATTTGGGAAACAATTAAAGCAACTGACCTCACAGAGTAGAAGAAACTTATACTAGATTGTAATATCAAATAAGTTGATAGAAAAAAATATAAAGATGCTAAGAATTTTGATTTGAGGTCATGGGAATAAACTCTTGGAAGAAGAAATGAACAGATTTTTGTAGCCAAAATGCTTGAGAAGCTGAAAGTATGCAAATATGACAGTGAGAAAAGTCAGAAGAAATAAAATAAAAAACACAGGAACTACAACCCTGTGACTATAATAAAGAAGTTTAAGTGAATGCAGTTTGACACCCAATGTCCAGTGTAAGTCCATTTATAAAGGATTTCTGTGTGAAACTCTCATCTATGTCTTTTAATACACAAATCTTTTCAGCCGGACATGTATCCTTCTTGTATCCTTACTGTCAGCCTGGCTAGATGTCCCATACCTTTCTTATCACTTGACTAAAGTAAACTTACCCTGCTTCTCCCTGTGTTCCTCATGTCAATGAAAAGACCAGCATACTTGGATTCATCCAAAATAGAACTCTTAGATTTTCACCCATTTCTTCAAATATTCTCCTAATATTTTATCAACTGCCAACCTCTACACACTCTATTTGGCCTGCATCACAGATACCTGAATTTTCCTCTGTATTTTGACTTTGGTTGCCTTTGTTCAGTTATTCGTCATTTCTTGGAATGGTTTTCTGACAAGCTATTTTCCTCTCATCTCATATCTTCATATCTGCCCTCCATTCCATCACTAAACTGACTTTCTAAGCCCTAATATTGCATCCTCTTCTGGAACAATCATCTATGACACATTGTACTCTATATAAAGTTCATAATTCTTGGTATGGCACCAAAGATCTTTTAACCCTGTCTACTTCAGAGTCTGACCTTATACTGCCATCATTTCTTGGATCCTTTATTCTCCTCATACAAAACAGCTTGCAGTGCCTCTGACAAGCCAGCCTATCTCACAGTTCTGTGCTTCTTCTCATTTTACCTATAATACCCTTTTGCTTTCAGCACTCTGTATAAGGGTCCAAATCTGCATCTCTAACTATTCAACTTACTTATTTCCACACACAGTAATTTCCTAGACCTTTATATGTAAGAATTCTTGATGAAAATAAATTCAGATTGGAGCTCTCTCTAGAAGAGAATTAGTGTTTCAAAAATTTTAAAGGAGCAGCATGTTATACATATATATACATATGTATTTCTAACAGTCTATTAGTTATACAAACTACCTTTACAATGTATGCAATTATATTAAGTTGTGACCATGATGTTAGCATTCTTCATGTATTACTTAGAGATAATGTCTTTCTGTTAGATTATATGATGCTAAAAACTCATATATATATATATATATATATATATATATATATCACATACTCAGACATCACCCATAATATCTTTATTATTTAGCATTGTTTTCTTTTCAACCTTATCCACTTCGTTTCATTGCTTGAATGGAACTTTCACTGTGATAATTCATTTAAATCATTCTTTATTTTTATAGTACATTAAAGTGATACTTGGCCTCCTGCTGTCACAACAATAAAATTATGATTCCAAAATAAAAAAATAATAACCTCAATGTTCAAAACAGCATGAAATAGGAAATAATCATTTCGGTTTGCTTTTGACAGATGTACAATGTAATTTCATGCTATATCACTTCCTATCTGGATGATCAGAGGGTGAGCTTTGCCAATAATTAGCCAACTTTTGTATTTATTTCAGAATTTTCTTCCAAATAAAATAATGTTCCCATTGGAGTTCTCATATATTTAAATGTTGCCTTATACCAACATAGTTTAGCATTAAAAGATAGAAATATTTTAACTTGCTTTCCATAATGGAATCAGCTAGGGATGGGACACAATGAACTTAACTGCATTATTTGGGTCAAAATTATACAGATAAATCACTTTGCACCATTCATCTCTCACATCCTTCTCTTAGGCCACATGTCTGGGTTCCTATGCAGAATTCTTGTGTCACTAAACAGAGGAAAGAAGGGGAAAAAAGTGTTATGGTTTAGATTAAAGATGTCCCCCGTATATCATATGGTAAAGGATTGATCTCCAAAGTGGCAATGTCAAAGGTGCGGAGTTTGGGAAGGAGGTTGGATCATGAGGGCTCTAACTTCATTAGTGAACTAATCCATTGATAGATTCATAATTGATGGCACTACATGGATGTTGTGGAAACTTTAGGAGGTGGGGCCTAGTTGGAGGAAGTAGGTCATTGAGTACATGACCTTAAAGGGTATGTCTTGTTCTAGGGTCTTCCACTATCCTTCTGCTTGCTGACCGTGAGGACAGCAATCTGCTCCCCAGCATTGTCCTGTTTCAGTGATGATCTGTCTCATCAAAACCTCAAAGTAATGAACTGAAACTGTTGAAATAATGAACCAAAATGAACATTTTCTCCTTTAATTTATTTTTCTCAAGTATTTTGTCATAGTGACAGAAAAGTGACTAATAAAGGAAGGGGAGGCCAAAGAAGACAGGAAAAAATAAACAATGTGTTTAGGATGTGCCAAGATGGTCCTAGGTTATTGAGATGCTTTGTTTTTAAGATCTAGAACATATAAATGTCTAGCACATCGTGACTATATCAATACATTTCCCTGTTTTGAAATAATGTCATATTTAATTCACAAACCACATGTGGTGATTGATATAACTTCTTTTCAAATAATTGACCTCTTTCAATAATTTGCTGTTTGCTACATTAAAACAGAGCAGTTTTTATAGCATTATTGAATCCCCATTGTTTTCATTTTGAGGCTATTCTTTGGCAATTTTCTAGTTCATCACATGTAGTATTCTTTTCAGTTTTTAAAATGATCTCTGAACAGTTTGGAAGGTTATAATTTCCTGGAAAATTATTTATTTCATGCACATTTTGAAGTCTATTTTTGCAAAGTTGAACAAAAACATTTCACATGAATACCTTAATATTCTATCTATATGTGGTTATTTCCCCTTTCCTCATTTCTTATGTATTTTGTATATCCCTAACCCCTTTCCTTATAATTTTTGGTAAGTCTTTTGTACATTTCATTCTGTTTTGTCTTACTATCTATACCTGTAAATTAGTTTAGTAGTCCTACAATTTTTATGATTGATAACTAATGTTTGTGCCTATTTTAACTTTTTATTTTTATTAGGTTTTTAAAAAATAATTTTCTTTAGCCTTCCTAACTTTTTAAATTCAGCAATTAATTGATTTTCATTCTTTCTAGTGAATTAAAGTATATATTTAAAACAGGATTTTTTTTTGCTTTTCTTTCGATATTTATTTTGATTGATTACAAATATTTTGCTATGGAACATTTTTATTATTGTTATTTGCTAGTCATTTTCATATTCAGTTTTGTCAGGGTTTTTGTTTGTTTTGGGATCTCAGAGTATTAATGTTTACTTTGTGGGTGTGTATAACCAGTTTTTAACAAACCCAAAAGAATTTTTATTCTATTTTTAAAATATAAAGTTAAAGATTTATTTAAGAGAATATATTGTTTTTTATTTAGGTTTCTCACTGTTACATTTATTCTTTACAACTCTTATGGGTTGAAAAGATGAATTAAATTTATTAATGTAAATATTTTTACATTGCACTTATATAATTGAGGGTGACTATTTTATGTAAATTTTATTTAGAGGAAAAAATTTTATAATTATTTGACTTCATTATGAAATGCATGTCATCATTATAATATGACTGTCAACTTTTTTCTTGTAAGATTGTAATTTTTGCTTTCTTTGCATTTATATCACCTTTTTGTTTGTTTCTTGGTTTTGGATTAATCTTATTTTTAACTTTTCTGAGTTCCTTTTGATTTGGCAGACTAGAGATCTGCTGTAAATACAAAATATTTGGTTTTTGTTTATTATTCAAAAGGTGAAATTTTAAATCTTTTACATTCATTAATATAATGCACTTGTTTTGTTTCAATTAGTGTTCATATATTAAATTTTCTGGGTTTTGTTTTTTGTTTTTGTACTGGGGAATCAAACTAATGGTCTAGCCCTTGCCAGGCAGGTGCTTATGCTGCTGAGCTAAATCCCCAGCCCAAATTTTCTGTTTTTAATGTTTTCTTTATTTTCATCTTTTATTACGTGGCATGGTTTTCTTTACTTGCTGTAATTCTGTTTATAATTTAGAATGCTATTTTGAAATTTTACTTTAGATAATACATTTGTATCTATAGTTTTATATTTCCAAGCTTTTTCTGCAGCAAACATCCAGTACGAATCTTGATAAAATAAACACACTGTCACTGCTTTCCCCTATCCTCTGTCCCTCCATTTAATGCTATTTTATATTGCATTTTTGACATTTTCTTGGTTATGTTTTTCTTTTTATATCTCAGATCTTTACTGTAACTTGAAATAATGTATTTTGTCCCATGATTCTTTACAGTGAATGAGACACTACACTAGAGTATCTTCTACATTCCTTTGCCCTGGCTTTCTCAATTTTAATTACACATAATTTATCATTTCTCTCTTTGTAACCACAGGATGGGGAGAACATATTGCTCACAACAACAACAAAAACAACAACAACAACCACAAAAATCTCACTCTAGACAGTGTCCAGCTTATATTGCTGGTAGGTGCCCAGCACTCAGGGAAAATACTACAAAGAAGAATCACATGATAAGAAGTGGTTCCTGGTTGACTATTTGCTTAGACAACAAAGTATTGCCAATTCACCTTTTCTATTGAAGTAGAGATAAGAGGACTAAAGTGAGTGAAGTGGTCTTGTGGTCCTTCTCCTTCTTCCCTTAATTTGGCAAGAAGGCAAGTAACCAGCATGTTTGCAGCCCCATAGGATGCTGCTTGCCTTCTAGCCAATCAGATTATGGAACCCTAGTTTCTTTCTCTTTTTCTCTTTGATTTTCAGCTGTTTGGTGAACAAGCTTCCTTTGCCTTTCACTCTTGTAATGATATTCTGGCTTGCTACAAGTCTAAAAGCAGTGCATGCTCTATGAACTGAAGGTTCTAAAGCTCTGAGTAAAATTAACCTTTTCTCTTTTTAACTTTATTATCTCAGGTATTCTGTTGCAGTGATGGAAAGATCACTAACATGGTAGTCAAATATCAAAAAAAGAATTGGATTTTTAAATTACAAAGGTGCACTGTACAGAAGAATTGATTTGTCAACTTCCTAAAACATCAGTGAAAAACTATACAGAACTATTGATTGTGATAATCCTTCCTCAACACATACATATATTAGAGTATCAAACAGTGCACCTGAAATATATGTAATATCTGCATGTCTATTATACCTTAATACAGTGCAAGAATTTTTTTTAAATGAAATCAGCATATTATTCAAAAGCAAAACCACCAGGTTTTTGAGTAGCCTGTGAAGTTTAAACCTGAGAAATTTCATCTATTTTGAATGGATACTTTCTGGAATTCTAGGTCAAATTCTTGTTCCCATTCCTTAATGACATGTTGGAGAGTGTATATTAATTTCTAGTCATTTTTAGTTATTAACACTATAATCCAACATTAATTTTTCAATCAAACACTCTTTAAATCTCTCCCCACCTCTCACTTGAGATAGACCAAAGTTGAAATGAGAAGGTCAGTTCAAGAATAGTCTTCTGGGGTTGGGGATTTAGCTTAGTGGCATAAGTCCCTGCCTTGCAAGCACGTGGTCCTGAGTTCAATCCCTGGTACTGATTAAAAAGAAAAAAAGAATAGTCTTCCACACTTGCTTATTTTCCTCTCTCTTCTGGGCCCAATTACTCTAGCACTGGGGACAGACAGAAAGAAACAGGCAAAAGATACATAGCCTTTATTTATTGGGATACTGACGGAATCCTTTTTTGTTTGTTGTGATTCTTTATTGATTCATGTTGAGTGGCAACAGATATCTTTCATGACATGAGACTAGTTAAAATCTGGATGTGGCTCCATTTCTAACACTGTTTCCAAAGTAAATTTAACATCACCTTGAAGCAGGGATTCTCTTTGATCAGCAGACCAGCATCCTGGAGAGCTGATATTAATCAAAGAGTTCAAGTCCATTATTTTGAAAGCATATCCCATTGACATAAGGACCTCCCACTAAGCCCTATCTCTAAGATTTCACCAACTTCCAATACCACCAAGCTGAGGACGAACTCTTTAACCTATGTGACTTTGGTGGGTATTCCATATCCAAACTGTGACAACTGCTGACAATCTTTCAGACTCCTCTTCTTTTCATTCTACTCTACATCTAGGCAAGTTAAGAAAGTCCAGGTATTCTTTTGTGGCACATTTAGAGGTTCAGACATTGAAAGATTCTGTGGGTGCAGGAACCTTCACCCTGAACCCACCTCCTGACCGTAGTAAAAAGCCCAAGTTATCTCCTTTCTGTCTCTCTCAAGCTAGTTTTAGATATTCTTGGGAGCATCTCTGTTTTACTCAGAAAGTGTCGTCATGAAATTAATAAACTGTTTCACATCCTTTTTGATCTAGGTTTGTGGCACCCTACTGTCAACATTCAGATAAATTTGGGATGGGGATTTGTCTTAGTTACTTTTCTCATTGCTGACACTAAATACCTAACACACAAAGTAAAAGAAGCAAAGGTTTATTTAGCACACAGTTTGTAGAAGTTTCAGCCCATAATCAGCTGACTCCAAGGCAGGGAGGCATAGCAGAGGGGCATTCCAGAGGATCAACAGTTCATGGCAGCAGTAGACAACAAAAACAAGAGGAAAGTAGAAAAAAGCCTCTTTCTGGCCCTTTTATCTTATCCAGACTATTGGAATTAGGGGCAGTGCCAGCAATCTAGCAATCTTCCACCCTTTATCCCATCACCCTTAGTCCCAGCATTGCATTATGAATCAATTACATACTCTAAATTCAGCCACCTTCAAAGAAAAAAACACTGTCACCACATGAGGCTTTAAGGGGCATCTAGACACAAACCATACCATTTTCCAAATTAAAGCTAAAAGTCCTCAAATATTTTTTCATGTTTTGTTTTTTATCATAAAGTCCATTTATAAAGTAGATATATAAAATTCTGTTAAATAAATTTTTAAATTAGTGTCATAGAAGGGCAACCATTGTAAAATTTGATTATGTATTACCATAAAAAACCTACCCATAAGCACATTACTTTTTATTAAAATAAATATGCTAAGTAGAAATCGGGGAATATAAGTGTATGAATAGAAATTATCTGTAACAATTTAAAAGTTTAGAAATTGGTATACTGACCTCTCAACCAGAAATTGACATTAGCATTTTTTTCCACCAGTATGAAAATAGCCATTCTCAGCAGAAATCTCATAATGGAGAGCCTCAAGTAATTAATCACTAGTAAAGTCATGCAAAGCACTCCTTAAAATAGAATGCTTGTGAGAAAAATAGCTAAATAAATGCTTGCCTTCTCCCTCCATAAATTAAAAACTTTTGACTTCATTTTAAACAGAGACGGTCTTGCCTGTTATACACTATTACAGCCTTTCAGAATGAGATCAGGAGATTCAGGAAATGTAGAATCCCATGCACTACCAGATCTGTGTCTATGTATATATTGGATTAAGAATGCAACAGAGCCAGAAGGGAATTTTTGTTTGACCTCCTTTATGTGAAAGTAAACATAAAATATATGGCTATGAGTATCATCAAAAAGCAGAATAACATTAAATGACCAAAAAGATTATGACTTCTAGACAATAAAGCAAAGAATTTTGGAGTGACAAAATAAAAGTGTGTTGATATATATGTAGAGTATGAAGGGCTGCATTGGTGAGGAAGATTCTGGTGCTTCTTTTGGCTGCTATACTCTAGAATCATGACGGTTGGGCAACCTTTCATTGTTGAGGTCCAAATAACAAACAAACTTGTATATGCCTATATTTATGAAACCAACATGATTTAGCCCATGAGTAAATTGAGTTACGCCCATCTTCCACATTCTAACATTACCCTCCACCTCACTCATTTCCATCCCCAACCCCACTTGTGGTTTCCATTGTACTAGGAAATCTGAAAATAACTCCTATTGAAGTCTAGTTAAGAGGCTTGGAAAGTGTGTAAATCATGGACAAGCAGAACTGTTTATGGGATGGGAGGAAGTCCTCCAGAAATTCAAGTCCACTAAGAACCTTTCCTTATCCAACTGTAGTATCAGAGAGAAGGTTATAGAGCCCAGCAAGAAGTAGATGGGCACAGGAACTACTTGTCAATGTGGTAAAATACTCCTGTGGCCCTTTCATCAAATGACATTGTCAAATGGTGCAACTTCTCCTCTCTTGCATCCCTTAAATAAAGAAACACTATACCTCCTTGCCAGCATATGAAATTGGAAGAATGATTGAAAATGTGCTTTTCATGCTTTGAACTCTGTATAAATAGTTTCTGTATAAATAGAACTTAGAATTTATTATGATTCTGGTTGTCCAAATTTCTTAATAAATCAGACATTTTGCTGGGGCAAGCAGGGAAAGGTGGTTAAGAAAAGCATCATTAATACTTCAGTCTGCCCACTGAGCAGACTGTGGAAAATATTCCCATGTTCTTCTGTACTCTATTCACTTTCCTGATACAGAAATAAACTTTGAAAATGATGGCATCTGCTGTCCACTCATGAAAGGATCGGGTCGCAGACCATCTGTGAGACGTTTTGCTAAAATAAGATTTAATTTTAAAACTTTTTGCTAAATGTAAAGATAAATATTTCCTGAAAAGGTTAAAACATAGTAAGAAACATTCTGGTGGCTAAAATTAGGCTTGCTTCTATTAGTAAAGGCTGAGACCCACAGTGGGAAGGTGTGGTGCCACCTTTGTTGAAAACATCCTGACCTTTTCGGCATTGCTGGATTCCTGTGGGGCAGCAGGCATAGAGTATCCTGCTTTCAACTGTGCTTTCTCATCTCTGATGCTGTCTTAATTTAGTAGTTGGAAAGACCATTAAAAAAACTATCGACTGAGGTTCTCTTTTTAATTACTTCCTTTGTATGAGATTTAAAAATAAAAATACATAATCCCTGGTACTATGTTATGCTGATGTTTCTTTTCCTGTCACAGCTAGAAATAAGTGTAGCATCTTCTGTGAGCCATTCCCCTCTGAAGAAGCATAAAAACAAGAAAAATAACTTCAGTTATTTCTCAGCTACCTCTGGCCTCTCCTTCCCAAGGTTTAGGTTCTAGAAAATGGAGACTAGAATTCAACCTACTCTGCATTTTTTTTAAAAAAAGTGAGTTATATTTATCCATGGAAATCTGTGGAAAAACTCACTTTATGACTGTCCAATTTCTGTAATGTTCAAAACAGAGAAAAATAAAATAATACAAAGACAAAGTTGGAAAGATTAGCTCACTAGCTTTTGGTGAAAACTTTCTTACATTTGACCTTAAAGATGTGGCAGTCTTTGATATGAATAATTTTCATCACATCACAATAGAAAAGGGCATCAACAGCATATCTTTGGGGGCAGAAAATACATGTAGAAAACCACAAATATGTAGCCCTGCTACTGGAGGAAGGACAATGGCAGGTATTTCATCAATGCACCTTGTCAAGATAGAGTCATTCAGTTTATGAAGTGAGGCAGCCTCTCTCATGTAATCAGAATATTCCATGAGACTGTGAGTTATCCATGGAATGGCCAGCAAATAGCCATCCCATTTTCAAGGTCCAAGTTAGAAATTTTAACAAGGTTCATCCCCTCTCTCTCTCTCTCTTTGTGTGTGTGTGTGTGTGTGTGTCTGTCTGTCTCTCTCTCCCTCCCACCCCTAAGAGTTTGCTACTTACATCATCTCTTTACAGTACTAAAAGCAACTTTTGTTTGATGGAGTAATATTTATTTGCTTAATTTTAGCTATATAACAATTTTTCATACATCAGGATGAGTAACATTGTTTTAAAAAATCCAGAAATTTTCTTTTTCAAAATAGTTGTTTCATGTCCCTATCTATTTCTGCTCTCAGAAAGAAAAAGAAGAAGAAAAAGAGTTGCTTTGAAGTCATGGTTTAAGATACGATTTTGAGAAATGGGTCAGAGTATTGTTCTTCAGAGCAGGTTGTATGAATTTAATAAATGATTTGTCTTCATGTGAACAATAATGAGATGGTCAGAGAAGTTCAGTGTCAGTTATTCTTCCCACCAAAGAAGCCTAGTCTCAGGTAAATTCTGAGGAAAGAGTAAGACTGCCTAAATGACAGGTGTAGATCTTCAGCAGAAAGGAAACAGATCCTGTTACAGCTTGTGTTTAGATGTCTCCTAAAAGCCTCATGCTGTCATAAGTGGGGCTTTTTATAATAGTTTTAGCTCTTGATTATATTTTGCTTAAATAAATCATTAGAGAACTAGCATTATGTTTAGTTAAATATCATATATATATTCTTACGATATTTGAGAAGATGCTATAAGAAGTCATAAATAATGCAACTCAGAACTCTTAAGAATCCATTAAAAGAATATTACACTTTGGGGTACATGGTGTAGAATTATTGAATCTGGAGTTCAAATATCTGATTTAAGGTTCCTGCTCTCTCAGGTCCTTGAGGAAATTACTTTCTGAAGTTTCAGTTTCCCTGCCTACAAAATGATAGTAATAATAACAATACCTACCTATTGGATTTTTAAGAAACTTAAATGTCATAGAAATCATCTGGGTCAGAACTAAATCCAAATTTAGGACTTGGTAGCTACTACTCCTCAATACCTCTTTAAATTTTGACAGCCTTGAGAATCTGGTTTTCCAGCTCACTGGTTAGTTGAAATAGCAAATTAAAGGGTGGAAGGCTGATAGAAGAGGTTTCATTGATTTTAATAAAAAGTGACAGCCAGTAAACTGATATGGAGGAAGTGATAGAGGAAAAACTAAAGAACAAACACTAAGATATGAAAAATCTGTGACATTTAATTCAGCAATAAACAACACTACAAACTTTAAAAAGATAAGAAATCATTACTATAACTAAGTACTATAAATGCTATAACAGAAATATTAAGGCATTGAATTTTGAGATACTGAAAATAAGTCCTGTCCTAAGTTCTCAAAAAATGATTTGAGACATAAAATGAGAAAGGGTTTGATCCCTTTGTGCATAGATACACACAAAGTATCTTAGATTATCTTCACAGCAATTCTGCAATGTAGGTATTTCTTATTCCATCTCACAGAGTAGACAACTGAAATACAGCAACATTACCAACATTTCCAGTTTCACTCATCTAAGAGGTTATCAAACTTTTGTAAGCTTTTTTAGCATATGTAGTTTTATAAAGTTAAAACATTTGAAGGATTATGATTACAACTTAAAAATTAATTATTGTAGAACAACTTATTTTCCTGTTTGTTATGGAAAGGAATGAAAAAAATATGCATCAGTTTAGGTACTGAGATCATTAACAAAAGTGAAACATAAACTACTGTGTTACAGATATCTACCATAAGCTCTGTTATCAACTAAGTTGTATCCTCTCCAAGCTGATGTTGATGGCCTAATTCCTACACCTCCTACTAAAAATCCATATGTAGATAGCACCCACAAAGGGATAATTAAGTTGAAGTAGGATGTTAGAGTGGGGCCTAATACAATAAGAATTTGTTCTTGTAAAAAATAGAAAAGGCACCAGGGTGGCACATGCACATGAGGAGAGTCCAGGGAGGACATGACAAGAAGACAGGCATCAACAAACCTCAGCCTCAGGAGAAACCCAATCTTCTAACATTTTTATCTCAGACTTCACATTTCTACAAGCATGTGGAATAAACTTCTGTTGTTTAAAACTCCAAGCCTGCAATTTTTCATTACGGCAGGCCTAGTAAATGAGTATGAACACTTTTTAATATGTCTATATTTTTCAGAGATGAACAATTCTGTTACAACCATGTGCAAAGCCTATAAACTACAGCTTTACAAATAATCAGCATTAAAATAATGATAAATGTAAATTATTCTCTTCCAGGAGAAAATCAATGTCTAGTATATTATACATCTAGGAATTTTATACTTTATACTTATTTATGATTTTTAAGATCAAAGCTAGTATAGCATACATTACATTTGTTAATTTTCAAGTAATATAATTTAAACCAGCCTCACTCTTATTCCAAAAACGAATAATTACTTTTCTGTATCTAATATAATTTACTACCTCAATCTGAAGACGTTCTCATAATCTGACCCATCTCTTCCATCCACCTACAGAACTACTTGTTCAACCATATTGTCTATTAATCTTAAACAGATACTTGTCACTCTCTGAATAAGCTATTTTATTGTTTGGCTTCATATCACTGTTTAAACTTTCCTACCTCCCTATCCTGAAAATATATTGTTTTAAGACCATTCTAAGTCTTAAAAATTATCTAATATATAACCCCATATTAATTTTGTCCTGAGAATAGTTACTGCCTTGAATGTATCACAATCAGACTTCTATGTCCTTGGCTAAGCCAGCACTGTTGTGTCCTCCTCCAATTTCCCAATAATATACCTTTGGTTATCTAACTGGACATAATTGAACCTTGCCAATCCATGCATTTACTCAGAAAAACTGCTAAAAGATCGCATCTTTCACAATTTTTGAGTTCATTAATTTAATTGTCTCATCTATGGACAGTTATTGTACATACCATTCTCCTGATGTTGGTCTACAGGCTGAGCATGGAAACTGAATATTAGTCCTAAAAACATGAAAGAAATGCAGTCTTTGCTCAAAAGAGACTGATAATCTATAAGTAGAGAAAGGTTTAAACAAAAGGATGCTGTCTGATGAACAAATCTGCAGAGGCAGATGTGAGGTTGCTTTCAAATTGCTGATTTTTCCTTTCTTGATAGAGAAGGAAATACAGAAGAGAAGGCTGTGGAGCTTAGCGTCCGAGAAGGGAGTCACAGTGGAAAACACTAATTTATCGGCAAAAGTTTAGGTGAAGGACTCTTTGACCTCCTTAATATGCAAAAAGGATTTAAAGCACTGATTAAACCATGGAAACAAAGTGTTGTTTTAAAAATGAAGGGAAGGAGGCTAAGGAAGAAATAAAGTAAGAAAAATAGATAAAAACTAACATGACAAAGGAAGAAAATGTAGCTATTATTTTTGGTGTTAATATTTAGAACTGAGTTCCCAGGAGACACTGGGAACAGAAAAACATAAAAACAGTATTCAAACAACAGGATGCAAATTATGTTTCTCGGTGAAGACAATTTATCTTTATCTCAAACTGAAAGTACTTATCTCATGGGGAATTACATAGAGATCTGGGAGATATAATGGACAATGTTCTCATCAACATTTTATGGCTAATGTAAGTGAATGTGTGTAAATATTTCCTGAATTTTTATATAGCTATGTAAATTTTATCTACAAAGAAAATTCATTGACTCTTTGTAGAAGAAAAGTATATAAATCCCTCATTAGGAAGAAAATAAGGAATATGAAAGCATTTAAGAATAACTACTTCAGTGAGTGAAGTTCTTTGCAGCTGAATCTTTAGCAGTAAGAATTCTCTCCCAAATTCTTCTCAAAGGCCCTACATTATCCTCTTATCACCTACCTAAAACAAAGGTATTTCTTAGTATGAGTAAATTTGATAGTTTTACTTTTTTGATAGACCATAAAGATTTTTCCCCTCCTTTTTTTTCCTAATAATTTAGGGTGAAGTCAGAAATGATAGTTTCAAATGGCACCCATAGAGTGAGTTAGCAGTAAGCCTACCAAGATATTCACAAACACATTTATTTATTTATTTAGAGAACCAATTAATTATTTTCTTTCTGCTATGGAAAATTTCAAATCAAAATTATTATATGGGTTTACTTTTCTCTGAAACTTAAGCAGAAGACTATACTTTTTTGCTTTGTTTTTGGCTTGTGTCTATATGTTCCTTTAAAACCTCACGCAGTCATAGGGGCTTTTTCAGAAGTGACTGAATCTAGACTGTGTGAAGCTAGGACTAATTCCTGGTGCAGTTCTGAGCTCGAGGACACTGAAATTAAAGGTGTGAGTGCCACATTCCTGAATACTCTGGATAAGATATAAGGAATAGAAATGGTCATCTTTTGTTGCTTTCCTACATTCTGCCCACCATGAACTGTTTCTCCTCTGCAATGCCTGTCTGCCATGCTCTCCTGCTGTACAGCTAGCTGATTATAAACTGAAACATCTACAAACTATGAGTCAAAGGAAACTTTCCACCTTTAAATTTGGGCATCAGGTATTCTGTCTCAGCATGAGAAAAATAACTAAGGCATATGGTAAACTGTTAATCCCACAGGTTTATCTCTGCTTTTGCTAATAACACACAACACCTGCCATGTAGACATTACATCTTATGTAAGGAACACAGAGCAAGACAGCCAACCTGGGCATCTTGGTTTGGCCTGGTAGACAGGTTGAGTTCCAAGGACTCTCAATGTCAAACCCACATATTTTATTTTTATTTAAAACATTATTTTACTGGATTTCCTAGGTGCTGCTGTCTAAGTCATTTAATTGAGAAAGAAAATTGTGGAACAAAATTTGGGTCGACTTTAGAATGCTCCCATAAGTAAAAAGGAAAGCTATTCTAAGTCCATTTTTATATGTGTTGTTCCTGTCACTTGTTTAGCAATTTCTGAGCAAGATAATAGCAAATTATTTCTTCCATGTATTTTAGCCCATTTTCCATGCCAATTGCCTCTGTTATTTTTGTTTGACTTCCTTTAATCATGATATATAGCACACTTGAGAAAGAAGCAATAAGAAACTGATTATGATCCTGCTGACCATGGCAAGCTTGCTGGCTCTCCTGGTATGCAGACCAGATGTTAGACAGATAGTCATTGGAATCAGAGAGAATAACTATGTACAAATGATGAATGAAAAGCATCACTCATGTGGGAGATTTGGACCTACAGAGGATAGACTATTGCAATGTACTTTTTCATATAAAATTTCCATGGTTATATAGAAAGATAAAGAAGGTTTCAAGGTTTAGAAACAAAGAAGGCTTAAAGTAAATAATGGAATAAAAAACTTGTTTGTTGAATATAGACACTTGTGGTCTTTATAAAAGTTTGTAGAATAATAGGCTTTTTCTCTTGACAAGATATTTTATTTTAATTATTCATAATGGTCTTAAAACTCTGGACTAGGAATCAGTGACCTTTTTATATAAGGGTAGAGAGTACCTTGGCTTTGCAGGTTAACCTGGATTTCTCACAGGTAATCACTTTTGCCATTGAAGAGCAAAAATATCCTAGACAGTATAGAAATAAATAAATATGAATATGTTCTTATAAAGTTTTACTTACAAAAATAGATGGGGTTGGGCACATGTGTCCTACAGGCTGAAATTTTGTCATTATTATTCTGACTATACATAAGGTCATATGCTTGTTTTGTGATGCAGTTCAAGAAAAGGGAGTTCAAGTGGCATTAATATGAAAGAGAAAGTAGTTAATTATTTCTTACAACAAATATTTAAAACGTATTAAGCAGGGAAATTAATGTTCAGGGAACAACAAGTAAAAACACAGTGTATGCCATATTATATGTCTTCTTGTCCCAAGGAGTCTATAGACAGATACAAAATGAGCAATTAAAACAAATTAAGAATGTGATGGATTCAATAATGTGGTGAAGTATAGGGTGTTATAGGTGGTCACTGGAGGAAAAACCATAGTCTTCTATAAAGATTTTTCTATTTCCTGCCAAAATATTTTGAATAGTAACTCAGTTTTATAAATCTTTTATAATCATATGATCATGCAGCATTATTTTCATATTTCCTTTACCTTTACCCTCAATATTTTTAATTTCATCTGTCACTCAATGGTGTCAACCCAGTTTTGTGAAATTTAGTTCATATAGATACTTCCTCTTAAAATTATATAACAATAGACTGGAAAGGAATCTTCACACATTATTCAGTGGATTCTCCACACATTTCAGTTGACAGATAATGCGACTTGGAATGGCTTGGATGATGTGGTCCAAGACTTCATGGAGGAATCAGGATTATAATGTGGATTTTGTTCCTAAATCAATTCTAATTCCTAATACCATAAATTCAGAAGCAAACTCATGGTTAATAACATGGAAACCATAATGTGATCTTAAAATCAAGGAAGTATGGTACTTGATGTTTAAGTTCTACCTCCAAATAACTTTTTCTCTTCATAAGCTAAAAAAAAATCCCTGAATTGAAAGTTCATTTGCTTTCTTGCCAGGCAGATATTATCATACTACTGTTATAATAATAATTGTGTAGGATATCCTTTTTTCAAAACTTCAGCTTATGGTTAGATAAAATAATTTCTAAGTAAAAGCAATCAACACACCATGTAGACAATTATAAATGCAAATTTGTCATTATAAAAGTTCCTCCTGCACAAGTAGAGTGTATGTTTCTTGAAACTTTTGATTTCTGTCTAAGCAGTTATACCATTTTGAGCTACTATACATTCTTTCAAGACTTAAAAATAGTATACATGGCTAGATTTTCTGGAGTTGTATTTTAAGGAGAAGAAGAAAATACCCAAAGAAATAAATTAAAAACTCATGATTGTGATTTAGTTTTTCAACTTTCTCAAAATGTAGTTTTAGGCCATCTGAGGGTGGTTCTTGAGAGATCTTTTCAGTAGGTACATGAAGTATGTCTGTTTCCATAGTAGTTGATAGTATTAACTTTTCAGCATGTTGACAAGAGTGCTTATGAACCAAAGAATGGCAGAAAACCTGGTATTTTGTATAAATCAAGGCAGTGCCCACATGTGCTAGTCATCATTGTATTCTTCATGATCACATAATTCAGTAAGAGAGGAAGAGAATGCTGATTTGTTTGATAGTTCATAATAACCTACTATGTATTTTTAAAAACTAGAAAAGAGAATATAAAGTCTCCAAAGTAATGTTAAAGTGATAGAAATATACCCTGATTTGATCAATATACATTCTCTCTATATATATATATGACTCTATACCTCATAAATATATAAAATTACTATGTGTTGATCAAAAAATGTATTTCAGTATGACTCTGTACCCCATAAATATATAAAATTGCTATGTGTTGATCAAAATTTTTTTAAAACAATGCTCTTCATGAAGTAGTAAGTTGCATAAACAATTAAAACTCAATACTCATATACACACATTTTAAAGATACATGTGATGATATGAAAAGTACAAATATCGCAGTTTTGCTGGAAAATCAAAAATACCTTGAGAAAAATCAGTTATACATTTGTTAGAGTTAAACTGAATTACCAAATTTTTCATGACAAAACATTTTTGCTTGAGAGAACAAAGGAAAAACCAAAGATAATGACTTAGGTATCTGGAGTACATTTTTCCAAACATGAAAAAAATATTACGTAAACAACCCACATAATTTTGTTAGATTTTTGGTGCAGTTGAGAGACAAAGACAGAGATAATAAAAGAGCTTATTGCTGGTACAGGAGGGCTATTGGAAAATTCAAGGACCCTCAAACAGGGGAAGGTGGGGAATGGCTTTAATAGGATTAGGCTAGGGGTGGAGACTGGATCATGGTGTTGGGAGAGGATTGGAGGATCTTTGGCATGTGCACAAAAGAAGAGCAGGAAGTTTAATTTGGGCTTGGAAGAAGAACATGTAAGTTAGTATTGCAGGGACATTCTGTCATTCTAGGGCCTAGCACCATGTTGGGCAAGCTCCATGATAAGTATGACAGAGATCCATATGAGTAGAACCCATTATTCCCATCTTTTTGTTATTATGGGGCAACTACTCTCTCAAACTGATTCCTGCTGACAGAGGACATTTTGGTGGGGGCTACAGTAGTCATTGGTATGACAGATTGAGCCCATGTAGAAGCTGGTGCAAGGGATCTCAGCCAGAACAAGCAGTTATCTGGTAATGAAGACCCATATCCTGAATTGAAGAAATCTGGAAAAAAGTTTAAAAAGGTGGAGTGCTATGAACACAAGGGTAACACACATTGTTAATGGCCCCAATAGAGGGAGGATTTAAGGAGTCTAGGATTCCCATGGTAGTCAGTGGGGGATACTGGGAGTCCTGTCATTCTTGTTTTTCTTTTCCTATGTACTGTCTGATACATTTTACCTTGTCCGTAATGATTCTTGACCGATTGACAAAAAAACAGTATTCTTCTCCAGCATGACACAGATTCTTCATTTTTCTGCTGTGAGAATATCTAGAGCTTGGTAGTTTTTAAGAGTTACTACGGCTAAGCTATTGATCTGGGTCTATAGTGTGTCCATTAAGTTGGTGGGTTTGGAAAGAAGGCAGAAGTAAATGTCCAATGTGTCAGAGACTATAGGGAGAGGATTGCTATAGATGTGGAGGAAGGGAGTAGAGGTCATCTGTAAGACCTCAATACAATTGTGGTGAGAGATGTCATCAGAGGTGAGGAGTAAGGTGACTGAGTTAAGGGGACTGCTGGTGGAGATAGTGATTGAGGAGTCTAGTATGACTATTAAGTGAACTTGTAGGCAGGAAGGGGTCATTAAGGCAGGGAGTGTTTTGTGTGAAATAAGTTCATTAAGATGATGAGATGAATGGACTGTGATTGACTGTGTTAAAGTGAACTTTTGCCCATTTTATTAATATGGCTGTTGCAGCAAAAGCCTAAATACATGGGGGTCACATATTGTGTTGTCTAATTGCCTTGAGAAATTAGCTACTCCTTTGAAGGAAGGTCCTTTTGTGTGTCCTGTAACTCCCAGAGCATTAGGATCCTGAGAAGTGGTGTATAGAATAAAGGGTGGGTCAGATTTTGAAGACCAGGCCAGGGCCCTTAAGAGAACCTCTTTTACTTTATAAAATGAAGAGTGTATAGAAGTGGTGGGGTCTAGTGACTCTGACAGGGAATTCTTGGGTGCTTTATAAAGGGATTGGGCTAGTTGAAAAGTTAGGAATCCAAAGGTGAAAAAAATTAGCTAGGCCAACAAAGGATAGAACCTGTTGTTTTGTAGTTGGATCTGGATGTCACAGAAGAGGGCTTTGCAGCCAGCAGTGATCAAATGAGTGGTAGGAAGTAATGGTGAATCCCACATATTTGACTTTTGGTGAGGCTATTTGGCCTTTGGTGGGGAGCACTCTATATCCACAACCTGAGAGAAAGTTGAGGAGGATGGCCATATGTTATATGGCTAGAGTATGAGATGGGGAACAGAGAAGGAGGTCATCCACATATTGAAGAAGAGTGTTGGGTTTGAGATCAAGAGTTGCAAGGTCAGCAGCAAGGGCTTGGCTAAAGAGATGAGGACTATCTCTGAACCCCTAAAGTAATACTGTCCATGTAAACTGTAAAGACTGGAGGGTGTCTGGGTACGTCCATGTGAAAATGAAGAGGTCTTAACATTTTGGATGTAAAGGAATGGTGGAAAATGAATCTCTAAGATCTGAAACAGTGAAGCGAGAGATAGATGGAAAATATGGGAGAGTATGTTATAAGGGTTTATTACCACAGGGTGCATTGGTATTATTGTGTTGTTGATAGCCCTGAAATCCTGAACCAGGTGGTAAAAGCCATTGGGTTTGAGTTCAGGAAGAACAGGAGTATTTTAAGGAGAATGGCCATCCTAAGTAAGCTATTGGTTAATAGCCATTGGATTATAGGTTTGAGTCCTTGTTGGTGTTTAGGGGCTATTGGGTACTGGAGAATGCAGGGAAAGGTTGAAGGATCTTTCAGGTGAATTAGTGCAGGGGTGGTGTGGGTAGCATGAATAGAGTTGGAAGTGTCCCAGCCTACAGGATCAACAGGGGAGGGTGGGAAAGGGGAAATGAAACTGGCCTCTCATAGTGGCTTAGTTTAAAGGATGAGAGCAATTAAGAGGGAGAAAGTGAAAAAGAAGTTGAGTTTTTTTAAGGAGATCTCTGTCCAAGCAGGGTATAGGGCAAGTTGGGATAACCAGAAAATTATGGATGAAGAGAAGAGTTTGTAATTGACAGGGGATGAATGGGTCCTATCTGAAGAGGTTGTATAGGTTGGCCATCAACTCCCACAACATATATCCCCTAACATTGGATACAACAGCCAGAAAACTCAGAACACTATAGGTGGCTCCCGTGTTGACAAGGAAGGAGAACGTCTTTCCTGAGATATCTGATGAGACTCAGGGCTCTGAGAAATATCCCTTGATGGAGGGCATGGACCTCAAGTCCTGTCAATCATCTTGGACAGTGAGACTGAGCAGGTCAACTAACAATGAATCTGGCAGCAGCAATGAGATCTCCTGTGAGGATAGGGCATTTGATGACTTACATGCTTTCTGATGGGTGGTCATGCTTTCAATGGCCTCCTGGCTGCAGATGGGACAAGGTCCTGGTGGTGGCAATGGGTTGGGGAAGGCTCATGCTATATGTCCTTCTTTGCCACGCTTAAAACATGGTGGGGGAAGGTGGATGGCACCATTTTGTTTTGGTATAACTTTCCCAGAAGCCTTTAGTGCCAAAGTCAAAAGTTGGCATTTAAGTTTAGTGTGTTGTTTTTTATCCTGTTTTTGTTGTTCCTCTCTTTTGTAGAAGACACAGAAGGCCAGATTAAGGAGCTCTCCCTATGGGACCTAAGGGCCAAGACCTGTCTTTTTAAATTTAGCATGGATGTCCAGATTGAGAAATGAAATGAGAGTTGATGAGAACTACTCCCTCAGGGGATTGAGAATTGACATTAGTATATTTGCTCACGGTAGCAGTGAGATGAGAAAAAAATTCAGCAGTGTTTTCATCAGCATGTTGGGTTTGTTCATGAAATTTTTGATAATTAGTTTGTTTATGGAAAATTTTATTTAGGCCTGCAATAATGCAACCAATCACTATGTTCATGTGTTGTGAATCATTATTTCCCTGATAATTCTTTAAAGGTTGCAGCAGCTCCAGAGGGATCTTTAGGGACAGTTTGGTGTCTGTGATCAATTTTGGCTTCAGCTACTTCTCACAGTTGAGATTTTTCTTGAGGGGTAGAGGTGAGGATGATATAAAGGTCTTTGTAATGCAGATCATATGATTAATCATAAATTAGAATTCTTTTATATAATTGTAAGGATCTGTGGAGAAGGAGCCTAGTTTATGAGAGATTTGGGATACTTCAGAAAAAAGCCATAAACATGAACCAGCCCTTTAGGGAGAGCCATCTTGCAGAGACAAAGGAGATATTTGGGTTGAGGAAATGGTAGCTGGCTAGAAAATGGCAGCAGCTGGTGAGAAGATGGTAGGAGGTGGGATGAGTGAGATGGCAGCTGGCTAGAAGATGAAAGTTGGTGAGAAGATGATGGGACATGAGAGGAATGAGACCAGGTGTGGTGTGCCAGAGGAGAAATTGGCAATGAAGGGGAGGAGGATGCTGGAGGAGAAAATGGCAATAGAGGGGTGGAGGAGGAGGGAAGAAGTGGTGGGGATTACAGGGTGAGAAGGGGACAAGGTGGATCAGGCTGGTTGGAGAGGTTGAGGGATGACTGACTCTGTGGATGTGACATGGGGGTGAAAGCAGAAGGGACATCATCAAGGGGATCAGTAGGATTGTCAGCTAAGGGTTTTGATAGGTTGGAGCAGGCCAGAAGTATTTGAGCTGTCCCAAAGGCCTGAATGAGGGAAGGATGTACCCTGAAAGCAAAAAGTATTTGCATGTAAGTAATCTCTGACCATTTGCCATTGTGGTAACAAAAGTTGTCTAAGTCACAGAATACACTGAAATTGAAAGTGCCCTACTTGGGCCAGCAGCTGTCATTGTTGCCAAGCCATCTGGCAATAAAAGATTAGTCATTTGATGGTTTGATGGTCTCCCAGAGACCTAAGGTGTTTAAGTTTTTTAAGAGACATATAAGTGGAGTGTGTTTTTAAAGTTTGGAAGGAATATTTCCCATAGTGATTGAACTGGAAGTGACTTGATGGCCAAAGCCAGTCACAACCCCAAGGAAGATTGTCATCTTCATTGGGGATGTGAAAGAGAGAGATGCCCCATCAGTCTCCATAGGTCATCATCCAGGGGATAGAAAGGTGTCCTGAAGGGCCTGAGGGAGTCCTGATGAGAGAGAAAGAGAGAGAGAGAGAGAGAGAGAGAGAGAGAGAGAGAGAGAGAGAGAGAGAGAGAGAGAGAGAGAGGCAGGATTTCCTAGAATGAGGAGTGGCCCACCTTTGAGAGGCAGATTGGATCAGTGTTGTATGGAGGCTTGCAACAGCAAAGGTAAAGACAAGAGGAAGAGGAAGTGTGGCTCACTAGCAGGGGAGCTCAAACTGGAGTAGCCTCCAGGAGCTGCACCACCCAACTGATACAAGTCACAGCACCAAAATATTAGGGGTTTTTTGGTGCAGTTGACAGACAAAGACAGAAGTAAGAAAAGCCTTTATTGCTAACACTGGTGGGCTGCTGGAGACTGCAAGAATTCTTAGAAGAGGAAGCCAAAGAATGGCTTTTATGGAGTTGGGCTGGGGGTGGAGACTCAATTGTAGTGTTGGAAGAAGATTGGAGGTTCTTTGGCATGCTTGTGAAAGAAGAGCAGGAAGTTTACCTTGGCTTGGAAGAAAACTTGGAAGTAAGTATTGGAGGGACACACTGTGATTCCAGGGCCCAGTGCCATTTTGGGCAGGTGCCATGTTAAGTCTGGAAGAGTCCTATATGAGTGGAACCCATCAATTTTGTTGCCAGTAATAAAATTTGAGGTTTCAGAAAAAATAGAATTTGGAAATTTTCATCTTGCCACCCTGAAATTGACAACTTTTCAGCATCTAAGACTTTTTAGTAGGATTGGTGGTGATATTAACAAATATGATTGATACTGTAAAATGAAAGCTATAGACTAATGTATAACATCACAAAATCACAGAAAAATAAGTCATTCAAACTTCAAGTGATCAATTAAATTTAATATAACATAATATGCAGAGTTTATTGATATCATTTTAGACTCCACATTGCAATTAGCCTTTAAGATGTAATCACTTGTCAAGTTTTGTTGTACTATCAGGAAGGTATAGCTATACTAATCACAGAAGTTATAAAGGCATTCCTCTTTTTTTATTTATATGCCTATGTGAGGCCCAATCTTCTTCAAAAATACCAAAACAATATACTGCAAGATATTGATGGAGAAATAGATATGAAAAATGCAGTGATCTTGTATGAAGACAGAAACAAAAATATCTGTAAGTGTAACAGGATGCCTTTCTTTTTTCTAAATTTTTAGAAAATATAGTTTTTTTCATTAAAATGTGCTGTGTTGATATATATTAGGTCATTTTATTTTGAATGTCAATAAATGTTCAGAAGTTTTCAGCATTAATTTTCAATATGTTGAATATTAATACTATAATGCACACGAACAAACTCTTGAATTCTTAATGATTTTTAAGAATATAAAGGGTTACTAAGATGAAAAGTGAAAAAAATTCCTTCCTTTATGCCATATGTTTTACTTTTATAGACTCTTTTTGCAACTGTATTTATCACTTTCCCTTGATCATCTTCAAGGAGCATCTCATCTAGTCTCCCATTATTGAATGAATTTTTATTTTCTACTTTCAAATCTATAGCTTCAGCAGGTGATAATGAACATGGTTTTTCCCATCAGGGTTATATTTTTTCCTATTCTCTATCTTCTTGAACTGTGTATCTGATTATTCATGATCTTTTTTCTACTCTGCTTCCATGCACTTGACAAGGATCATCAAGTATTTTAAAATTCTGGAAACCCTCCACTCCATTTTAATTTCTTCCCAAATATTTTTCTGTTTTATTTTCATCCATTTTCTATATTGATATCTTAACAAGGAAATGAGAATGGAAAAGAGGGTAGACTATGTTAATATGTAACATATCTTTTTAAAAGCCTGGAATATTTCTTCTCTGAAAAATATATTATTAGAACACAGTTATGTGCTTCTGGAGTTTATTAGTAGCTTTTATCTGTGGATTGATTGCTGTGATATTTTGGATTATTGTTTAGCAAATATTCTCTCCCCTTTCTTATCACTTTTGACAGGAAATACTTCTCTGAGTCTTTGAATTGGCTTTGGTGAGTGGGTATTGGCAGATATGATGTGATCAGTAGTTTTAAATTGATTGTATGGTATTACTTGACCTTTGCACTTCACAAAAAATATTATAGATGGAGAAGCCTGCATTCTTCAGTGTAAAATGCAGTGTAGAGGACTTCCAGGAAGATAGCAGAGTAGTACACAGCAGAGAAAACAGCCTCTCTGAGAGACACCATCTAGACATGAGAATATACCACCATAAAGAAGACAAAAAGGAAGGAAATGGGTCCTTTGACCCAGGAAGAGTCTGAAGTCTGAATCAAAGCCCACAGAAAGAGTAAAAAGAAAAACTTCAATGAAGAAGAAGGCAGTAGGTGGTGGTGCTTTTGCCTGGAGCCAGACTTACTGCATGAGGAGAGCTGTTGGAGCCTGGGGACATGCAATCACAGTGATGGTGGTGGCTAGGACTCCAGAGGACTCTGCAGAGACTCGGCAGTGGAGAGCAGTGGCAGACATGGAGGACTGTATTGGCTGGCAGTGAGTGCAGAGGACTCAGTCCTCCCATTGGAGAGAGTGATTGGCTGGGAGCCATTTTGAAGTCAGGTCAGATAAGCCCAGAACCAGAACTACTGCTGGCTCCCTCCAGCAGATCCTAGCTGGGTGCAGGCCCATGGAAATTGCTTGGACTGTGACAAGTACAATGAGTCTGGTCTCAGGGCAGGCCTGCTAAGGTTGTCTACTTCTCCATCATAAAGCAGTTCCTGACTAACCCAAACCCAAGTCAGTAGGACACATTTTTGTCCTCCAGCCTGCTTTTAATCTCTTTCTCTTTTCCCACTTCTCCATTTTCTACTTAATCCATTTTGAATCTTAAGCTTTGAGAACAAAATTGACATATATGGACTTGTATATAATTGTCCTGCATTCTATTATATGGTCACAAATTCAGTTCATAAAAGTTGCAAATCAGAGGCTGGCTCAGTTTACTATTTTATAGGCTGGATACTACTATTTGTACTACTATAGCCAAAATTGACCTAATTATTCTAAATAGCTGTTGGCTCTGATAATCCATGACTGAGTCTGTCTGGGGTCACAGAGAATACTGCAGCATGGTGCCAAAGAACCAGAGACTAGGCCAGGTGAGTAATAACTACTCATATCCAACAAAGTGAGAAGGTAAGATCTTTCAACAGACACAGAGCCCAAAAACAGCTATGCCTGGAATATATATCAGAGAATTGATCATCCTCTGGGTTTCCTAAATATCATCAATAAAGCAACCCACCATAGGCAACTAACAAGTATCACTCCAGGAATTATACTAAAAAAGAAAAGAAATGAGAAGACACTAAAACAATACACAACCTCAGACATCCAGTTCACCAAAGGCAGACCTAGGAGGCAATGAGGCTGGAAAATCCAGAAGTCCCCTACCAAGTCTCTCTGAAGTGGCAATAAAACAATTGAATGAGGATCTGGAAAAAATGAAATTAGAAATAATCTCTCAAATAACTACAGAAATTACCAAAATATATGCCATTCTTAGTGATGGTACAGCAGACACAGCCAAAAAAAAGGACAAACTTAAGAAAATTATGGAAATCTAACATAGTAAAAAAAAAAAAGGAATACATAAAACAGATTCAAGCAGATATCCAGGAGAATAAAAACTCCATTGAAGGCATTCAAAGCAGATTAGGCCAATGTGAGGAAAGATTTCAGATATTGAAGACAGGCTTGCTGTTAGTGACCAGGAAAAGAAAGATTTCTCAAAACTAGCAAGGGAACATGAGAAATCAATCCAGCAGCTTCTAGATGAGACAAATAAGCATAACATAAGATTAATTGGAGTCAATGAACAAGCAGGAGATATAACAAATGACATTAAAAACCTGTTCACAGACATCATGACAGAAAACTTTCCTGGTAGAAAAAAAGAATTTTATAAACAAATAAGTGAGGCATATAGAACTCCAATTAGCAATAATTTAAAAAGCTACATCCAGGCATATCATAGTTAAGATTCCAGAAATTCAACACAAGAATAGAATCTGTTAGGGAAAAGAAACAAATCACTTATAAAGGAAAGCCCATCAGAATTACAGCTGACTTCTCTGCACAAACTCTCAAGGAGAGCTTGGAGTGGAGTACTCCAAGTTCTAAAGGACATCAACTTTCAACCCAGATTGATATATACATCAGAACTATCTTTCTAAATTGATGGAGAAATTAGATGCTTGCATGACAAATAGCACCTGAGGAAATTCATGACCACAAAACCCAGCACTGCAAAATGTTCTGAAGGACATTCTAGAAAGAAATAATAAGGACTACAACTCCATAAACCTCAACAGAAGGATTCCATTGTGAAAGGCAAACAAGTAGAGAGAAAGGAAAAGGAAAAAAAAGAGGGAGCCAATAATAGGAAAATAACATAACAAGGATAAGTCAATACATATCAGTTTTAACCATTAATGTTAATGGTCTCAATTCACCAGTCAAAAGACACAGACAGGCAGAATGGATCAAGAAACAAAACCCAACAATATATTGTATAAAATAAACACATTTAATTCAAAAAGAAATTCATATACTGAAATTCAAAGGATGGAAAACAATATTCCATGCAACAAGGATCAAAAAAAAAAAGCAAGGGTCGCTATTCTATTTCAGATAAAGTGAATTTCAAGGCAATACTGATTAATAGAGATTTTTTTAAAAAGATCAATACATCCTGTTAAAGGGAACAATCCCAGAGGAAGAGACATCAATCATAAATATATATGCAACAAATATTAGTGCACCCAGTTATATAAAGCTATTGCTAATGGACATGAAAAATCAAATAAGCCTTAACACGATTATATAGGGAGACCTCAATACCTGGCTGTCACAAAAAAGAGGTCAACTAGACAAAAATGAATAATGAAATATTAGAACTAAATCAAACTTTTGAGCAAATGGATTTAGTAGATGTCTATAGATTGTTCCACCCCACAAAATCAGAATACACATTCTTTACAGCTGCACATGGGACATTCTCTAAAATAGACCATATATTAGCTCATAGAACATGCTTAAGTAAATGTAAAGGGATTGAAATTATCTCATGAATACTATCAGACTGCAGTGCAATGAAATTGGAATTCCATGCCAAAGGAAACCACAAGAACTTCCTGAACACATAAAAATTGAATATTCCTTACTGAACAATTCAAGAAAAAGCTCTTGACAAAGTCCAGTACCTATTCTTGGTAAGAACCCTACAGAAAAATGGAATTGCTGATCTTTATCTCAATCTGATAAACCCATCTATGAAAAACCAACAACCAACATCATACTAAATAGACAAAAATTGAAAGCTTTCACTCTAAAATCAAAAACAAGACAAAGATGTCCACTACTGCCATTCTTATTCAACATAGTCTTGAAAACTTTAGCCAGAGCAATTAGACAAGAGAAAGAAATGAAGGGAATAAAGATAGGAAAGGACAAAGTTAAACTATCATTATTTGCTGATCACATGATACTCTACTTAGCAGACCCCAAAAACTCCACCAAAAGGCTTCTAAATTTTAATAGGCAAATTCAGTAATGTATCTGGTTGCAAAGTCAACACTCAAAAATCAATAGCCTTCTTATACACAAATAACATATTCATGGAGAGAAAAATCCGATAAAAAATACCTTTTAGAGTAGCATCCAAAAAAATGGAATACCTAGGAATCAACCTAAGGAAGGATGTAAAAGACCTCTAAATTGAAAACTATAGTACTCTGAAAAAGGAAATTGAAGAGGATATTAAAAAATGGAGATATATCCTGTGCTCTTGGTAGGAAGAACCAATATAATGGAAATGACCACACTTCCAAAACTGTTACACAGGTTCAATGCAATCACAATCAAAATTCCAATATCATGTCTTACACAATTACAGAAAACAATCCTAAAATTCATCTGAAATCAGAAGAGACCTAGAATATCCAAGGCAATCCTGGGAAACCAAAATAAGATAGGGGGCATCACAATCTCTGAATTGAAATTATACTATAAAGCTTCTGTGATAAAAAGTGTTGTACTGGCAAAAGAAAACAGACCAGAAAATCAATGGAATAGATAAAATATGCAGAAACAACTGTAGATACACTAAGCTATCTTACCTTTGACAAACGTGCAAAACACATTCACTGGAAGAAAGATAGCCTCTTTAACAAATGGTGTTGGGGCCACACCCAGCAAATTCCAAGCAGCTAGCAGGGTCTGGAATCCAGTCCTAGGCCCTGAACACGTGATAGGGATGAATTCCAGCACATAGGAAAACCTTGGAACTTCACTCCCAGGTGGTAAAACCATGCACTGCATCTTAAATCACCCTAAGATGCATGGGAGGCACTGGCAGGCCTTGGAATATCACTCCCAGGTGGTAAGGCCATGCCCTGCATTTGAAATTACTGGAGGACACATGGGAGCCACCACAGGCCTAACAGGCCCACGACAGCAAACTCCAAGTGGCTAGCAGTTGCCTGCAGTCTGCTGTTGGTACCAAAAGGTGATTCCCAGTGCATGGGGGAAATTTTGAAACATCACTCAAAACCCACAAATATAGGAAAATGACAAAATAAAAGAGCAAAATGCAATCTCAAACTTCTAGCCCAACCCAAGCAAGCATAGGAGACATGGACACAGAAGAAAATATAAGCCATGCACCTGAAATTCCTGAAATGATGACAACTGAAGTAAAGAAACAACTCCAGGAAGCTATAAAAGAACTCATATCAGAAATAGTCTCCCAGGTAAAAGAAGAAATGATAAATGTAATGAAAGAAATGCCAAACACACATAAAGAAGACATGGTTAAAAATTAGAGAAACAAAGCAAAAAGATGAAAACTCTGAATGAAGAATATAAAAAACAAACAGAATGCATGAAGCAGATTCAAAGAGATACACAGGAAATCAAAATTTCCATCAAAAATTGGCAAAACCAGCTCAACAAAAGTGAAGATAGAATTTTAGACCTCAAAGACAAGATTGCAGATAGTGAATAGGAAAGGAAAGATCTTTTAAAAACAACAAGGAACCAGGAAATAACAATTCAACAACTGCAAGATGATGTAAAGAAAAACAACATAAGATTGATATGTATGAATGAAAATGAAGGTGACAACACAAATGATATCAAGAGGCTATTTGCAGAAGTAACAACTGAAAATTTCCCAAACATGAGAATGGAAACTGACACATATTTCAGTGAAGCATATAGAACTACAAATAACCATAACCAAAAGAAAGTTACACCCAGACATATAATAATCAACATCTCAGAAATCCAACATAAAAACAGAATATTAAAAGCTGCTAGAGAGAAGAGACAGAATTCCTAAAAAGGAAAGCCTATCAGAATCACAGCAGACTTCTCAACATAAAAAATGAAGTCAAGAAGAGCATGGAGTGAAGTATTACAGACCCTAAAGAAAACAACTTCCAACCCAGACTGTTGCACCCTGCAAAACTGTCCTCCAAAACAGATGGAAAATAAAATACTTCCACAACAAAGAACAGCTGAAGAACCTCATGACCACCAAACAACCCTGCAAAGAATGCTGAAAGACATTCTAGACAGATACAGGAAAAAAACCAATTAGCAAGGCAAAACATTAAACAGAGTAGAAAGGTAAAGAATCAACAGCAGAAAGATAACATGTCAAAAGTAAACCAATATATATCAGTTATAACCATTAATGTAAATGGCCTCAATTCACCAATTAAAAGAAATGGACTGGCAGAATGGATCAACAAACAACATCCAACCATATGCTGTATACAGGAAATCCATCTAACCCAAAAGTTAACTCATAGGCTGAAAGTCAAAGGATGGAAACAATACTCCATGCAACAGGATACCAAAAAAGGAGGGGTAACTATTCTGTTTGCAGACAATGTGAACTTCAAACCAAGAATGATCCAGAGAGAGAAAGAAGGCCATTACATACTACTTAAGGGAAAACTTCAAGAACAAGAGATAAGAATCTTAAATATCTATGGACCAAATCTGGGAGCACCCAGCTATACAAAACAAATATTGATAGAAATGAAAAATCAAATAAGCAATAAAGCCATTATAACAGGAGATCCTAACATGCCATTTACACAAAGGGACAGATCAATCAGACAGGAAATAAGCAAAGAAATAACAGAACTGAATCACACTTCTTACAAAATGGACCCAAGCAAAAACCTGCATCAGGCGTAGGCTGCCCAGAACCTCCACTGTGGGCCCACCCTGCCTCCGGGAAGTTAGCAGAAGACTGCATCAGGGGTAGGCTGTCCAGACTCTCCACCTTGGGCCTGCCCTTTCACCAGGAAATTAGCAGAAGCCTGCATCAGGGGTAAGCTGCCCTGAATCTCCACTGTGAGTCTGCCCTGCCTCTGGGAACTGAGTGGAAGACTGCATCAGGGGTAGGCTGCATAGAACCTCCACCATGGGCCTGCCCTGCCACCTGGAACTCAGTGCAAGCCCGCCTCAGGGGGTAGGCTACCAGAAACACCACTGTGGGCCTGCCCTGGCACCAGGAACATCAAGGAGGCCCGCCCAAGACTGAAAACTGCCCTGGACTGCTATAGATGAGCCCACCCTCCCAACTGGAACATCAGAAGATCTCAGCAGTCTCCAGTTAATATGACAAAATTTGGAACTTTGCTCACAGGTGGTGAACTTTGGACTACACCAAATTGACTGTATCAATGTGGTGAGTATACCCCTAAAATAGAGGTGTACAGGGGATAAAATGGGCCAGTAATAAAAACCCCCTCCAACTAACTGTAAGATTTTGGTGTGTCTGCAAAGAGTGTGTGATACCCTCCTACACACACAAAACACCAGGAAGAGTGAAAATGACAAAACAAAAAACAAAAATGCAGTCTCAAACATATAGCCCTCCAGAACCAAGTATAGGAGACATTGAAAAAGAGGACTCCAGAAGTAACACACTGGGAATCTCTGAAAAGATAGCAAGTGAAATAAAAAAACAACTGCATCAGGTAATAGAGGAAATCAAATTAGAAGTAGTCTCCCATGTAAAGATAGAAATAACAACTTTAGTAAAGGAGTTGTTGAATGCAGCTAAAGAAGAACTAGAGAAAAAAGTACATGAGCATGGGAAACTGATTGAAACTTTGAATGAACAATATAGAAAACAAGCAGAACTCATGAAACACACTCAAAGAGACAGCCAAGAAACAAAAAATTCTATTGAAAGCATGGAAAACCGTCTAGAGGAAGCTGAGATTAGTATTTCAGACCTTGAGGACAGGATCACAGTTAGTGATCAGGAAAGGATAGAACTTTTAAAAATAACAAAGCAGCATAAAATGACAATCCAAAAGCTTCATGATGATGCCAAGAGCAACAATATAAGAATAATGGGCATTAGCAAAGATACAGGAGGGCAAGCAAATGACATACATAAAGTATTTACAGAAATAATAGCAGAAAATTTCCCAAAAATGGGAAAAGAATCTGATATGCAGATAAATGAGGCATATAGAGCACCAAACAGTCACAATCAACATAAATCCACACCCAGACACGTAATAATTAAGATCTCAGACTACTAAAAGCTGCCAGAGAAAAGGCACAACTCACCTATCAGGGAAAGCACATTGGAATCACAGCAGACTTTTCAGCACAAACCCTCAAGTCAAGAAGAGCTTGGAGTGAGGTATTTCAAGCCCTGAAAGAAAACAATCTTCAACCCAGACTGATGTACCCAGCAAAACCTTCATTCAAATTTAATGGAGAAACAAGATACTTCCATGACAAAGAACAACTAAAGAAAGTCATGTCCACCAAACCAACCCTACAAAGAGTACTGAAGGACATATGAGACAGAGATAAAAATGACCACAATCCCCAAAACAACAGCAGAAAGAAACTTCCAGGTAGGATAAGCAATTAAATAAGAGGAAAAGCAGAAAGAAACAACTGGAACATAACATGGCAAAGTCAAGCCAGTACATATCAGTGCTATCTATAAATATAAATGGCTTCAGTTCACCTATAAAAAGAAATAGAGTGACAGAATAGATCAAGAAACAGGATCTCACAATATGCTGTATACAAGAAACATATCTGACCCAAAAGGAAACTCATACATTAAAAGTCAAAGGATGAAAAACAGTATTCCATGCAACAGGAA
Organism: Hydrochoerus hydrochaeris; assembly: GCA_004027455.1. NCBI lineage: Eukaryota > Metazoa > Chordata > Mammalia > Rodentia > Hydrochaeridae > Hydrochoerus > Hydrochoerus hydrochaeris. Next base: position 68,146 of record PVLA01009851.1, read on the forward strand.
CCCAGAAAAAAGCATGGTTAGCTATTCTATTTGCAGACAACGTGAACTTCAAACCTAAAATGATTAAAAGAGATAGAGAAGGTCACTACATACTTGTAAGTGGTAAAATTCAAGAGGAAGAACTAACAATTATACATATATATGCACCAAATACAGGAGCACCCAACTATATAAGACAGATACTAATGGACATTAAAAACTAAATACACAAGAATAGAATTATAACAGGAGATCTTAACAGCCCATTGTCACAAAGAGATAGATCAAGTAGACAAAAAATCAGCAAAGAAAAAACAGAACTGAATCATACCTAAGAGCAATTGGACTTAGTAGATGTTTACAGAGTGTTCCACCCAACCACATCAGAATATACATTTTTCTCAGCTGCACATGGGACATTCTCCAAAATAGACCATATATTATCCCATAAAACATTCTTAAGTAACTGCAAAGGTATTGAAATCATACCATGCATAATATCTGACCATAGTGCACTGAAATTGGAAATTAATGGCAAAACAAATTGGAAAACTTGCATAAATACATGGAAAATATTAATAGCCTTTTGAACAACCAGTGGGCTCCAGATGAAATTAAACAAGACTAAAACAATACCTACAAATCAATAAAACTATAGAAAAAATACTGTAATCTGTGGGATGCTATGAAAGCAGTCTTAAGAGGGAAATATATAGCAATAAATTGTCATATCAAGAAAACAGAATGAGCACAAATAAACAATCTCATGCTCCATCTCAAGCTTCTAGAAAAAAGAAAAGCAAGCTAAACCCAAAGCTCATAGAAGAGAGGAAATTGTAAAGATTAGAGCAGAAATCAATGCAATTGAAACTAAAAAAACAATACAAAGAACTAATGAATCAAAAAGCTGTTTTTTTGAGACAATAAACAAAATTGACAAACCACTAGCTAACCTTATCAAGACAAAGAAAGAAAAAACCCAAATTCATGCAATAAAAACTGAAAAGGGAGAAATTACCACATATCTCATGGAAATTCAAAAGATCATGAATACCTACTTTGAAAATCTCTATCACATAGAGTGGAAAACACAGAGGAAATGGACATACATCTAGAAACATATGAACTACCAAAGATCAACCAAGAAGATATAGCAATTTTGAACAACCCTATATCACCTATTGAAATTGAAAATGTAATTAAAAACTTACGAACAAAGAAAAGTCCAGGTCCTGATGGATTCACAGCTGAATTCTACAAGAAATTTAGATTTGATAATAATACTCCTTAAAATTTTCAATGAAATTGAGAAATAAGTAATCCTCCCTAAATCATTCCTGGAGGCAAGTATTACTCTGATACCAAAACCAGAGAAAGATCCAACCAAATAAGAGAACTATAAGCCAATCTCACTAATGAACATTGATGCAAAGATTCTCAACAAAATACTGGCAAATAGAATGCAGAAAATGATCAAGAAGATTACACATCATGACCAAGTGGACTTCATTCCAGGAATGCAGGGATGGTTTAACATACACAAATCAATAAATGTAATACACCACATCAACAGAGCCAAAAACAAAAACCACATGGTCATCTCAATAGATGCAGAAAAAGCTTTTGACAAAGTCCAACACATGTTCATGATAAAACCCCTTCAGAAATTCAGAATACAAGGCATCTACCTCAACCTTATAAAGGCCATCTATGACAAACCAACAGCCAACATTATGCTAAATGGATAAAAACTGAAAGCTTTCACTTTAAAATCAGAAACAAGACAAGGATGTCCACTCTCACCACTCCTTTTCAACATAGTTCTGGAAACACTAGCCAGGGCAATCAGACAAGAGAGAGAAATCAAAGGAATAAA
>PVLA01009852.1:0-51412 GCA_004027455.1 Hydrochoerus hydrochaeris
GATACCTATTGCCCTGAGCCTGGGGCGCTCCCTGCTTGGGGTTGAGGTTAATTAATACCTATTGCTTGGGATTGTCTCTGCCTGGCCCTGGGCCTGGGGTGCTTCCTGCTTGGGGCTGGGGGTTGCTGCCAAGGTTAGCAAATATATATTCCAGCTTTAAAAAATAAAGCGGATTCAGATTCACTCACAGACTGGTGTGCAGTGTCTTCTGTCTCTCACTCGCCGACTCCCTGTCCACCTTTGGGAAACCCTAGCCCTGCAGCAGCTGGACTCCGGCAAGCAAGACCCCACTCCACTGCTTAAGGGTGCAAAAGTGTAAAATTTTCATTTGAGAAAAGAGTCCCCGGTATGCACGCTGAAGAGGGGCCTCCTACGGAATTTGGTTCATAGTATTCATTTTTACCGTGTTCAAGTATCCAACCATGAAGAGACTGCTACATCCATAGTTCAAGAAGGTTTGGCTACTGTTTACACTGACAAAAGTCCTTAGCATCATCAACATGATGCTGGTTTTATGGTGGTGTAGAAAGTAAATACTATGGTGTCACAGGAACTTTCTCCAGATTTCATTCAAGGAAGGCCTGAAGGCCAGGCGAGGAGCCACTGAGAAGGCAATATATAAAGTTGTTGGAATGAATTCAAAGGTGTAGTGGAGATCCCAGAAATTCAGAGATGCCAGGAATGTGAAATGTCTGCCCAAGAAAACCGTGGGTTATAAATGGAGCTAGTCCAAGAGAGATGCCATTTTCCTGGGGCCACTAACACTATGTGGAACTCACAGTTTACCACTGTGTGTCCAGATGCTTTGCTCCAATTCTTTTCTATCAATTTTTCCCTTTGGAAAAATTATCTTGTGCCATTCCATAGGATGATGCAATTTATTTTAATTTCTGTAGCAGCTAAGCATTTACCTTGAGTCACAGAAGTGATCTGGCTTTGTTTTTGTCTTTGTTTTTGTTTTTGTTTTGTGCCGAGAATTAAACTCAGGATCTCATGTTTGCCAGGTAGGTGCTGTGCCATTGAGCTACATCCCAGGTCTTGGACTTTTAAAAAAAATGCTGAAACTGTTGAGGCTTTGGGGAAATGATTATTGCAATTCTGGTTTTATATATGATAGTTACATTAGGCTGAATCATGAATTTGCTATTGTCTTTATTTGGAGATTGAGTATGACTACAGAGATGTGCTTGGGTATGAAGGTGACAGGGGTGAATTGCGACCATTAATCCTGATATGTCAACTTGACTGGATTAAGAAGTGCCAAGCAGATAAGTACCTCCTGATGGGACATTGAGAGAGACATGGCCTTGCGAATTGCATCTGGGTCCCTTGTCCACCTGTTCTTCTCTGGCACTGTTTACCCTGCTCCATTTCACAGATGCCATGAACCAAACAGCTTTGTTTGGCTGTGCTCTTCTGCCATAAGGTATCTGACTTGGAACCAACCAAAGACTGAATCTTCTAAAAATGTGAGCTAAATCAAATATTGCCTCCTTTAACTTGTGAGCATCAGGTATTGCTTCCATGTTGGGAGGTCTAACTATTATAGCCCGCCCCTGTTCGGTATAATTACTATATCATTCACAGAAATGCTGCATGGTATAGATAAGTACTATTATTAACTTCATTTTGCAGATGATGAAAGTAGAAAAAATGAAATTACACAATTAGTTCTCTATAACTTCTACAACAAAGTACTGTTAAAATGATGCCTTAAAAACAATAGAAATTTAATCTCTCACTGTTCTTGATTTTAGCAGTCAATAGTCAACATATCAATAGACCCTGGCTTCCTCTGAAAACTACAGAGAGAGTCTTTAATGGCCATATCTTAGCATCTGGTGATGACTTTCGATCCTTGCAATAATCTGCTTCTTGTTATATGAAATTCTCCATGTGTGATTCTGTCCCTTTATAAAGACATCATTTAGTCATACTAAAGTAAGGATCTGTCTTGGTTACTTTTCTAATTGTCAAGACAACATACCTGAGACCCAAAGTTAAACAGCAAAGGTTTATTTAGTTCACAGTTTGTAGAGGGTTCAATCCATAATCAGTTGGCTCCAAGGCAGGGCAGCATGGCATAGGGGCAACAGTTCATTGTGGTGAAAGACAACAAAAGCAACAAGAGTAAAGCACGAGAAGCAAGGCTCTTTACCTCCCTTATAATGCATACGGGCTACCCACCCTGGGCAGGTATAATGTTCAGATCCCTAATCCCAGCCCTAAACAATGAACTAATCACAAACTCTGGATTCAGCTGCCTCAGAAAAACCCACCCACCCCCATGACTACCTGAGGCTTTGAGGGGACATCCAGACACAAACCATAACAGGACCCAACCCATTTGTTACTTCAGTATGACAGAATTTTACCTCATTTTAACTACATAAATCCTTTTTTTTTTTAAATAACTTCATTTTTTTACATGCTGGCAGTCAGAATTTTAACATGTTTTAGGGGCATTCACAGTTCTACCATTAACATGTTAACTTGTCCATACTAAGTAGGGGAGCCAAGGCAGTCTTATTCCAGAGACTCTTCATTTAATTGGTGTTTAATATTACTGGATAGGGTCTGATGAAACTTCTCAATGAGAAAATGAGAACTCTCAGTTTGCCCAATCCATGGAATAAGTCTATTGACTATCATTACAGAAAAACAATCTTTAGGATAATTAATAGGCACAGAAAAGATTTACTTAGCAAGATTACACATTCAGAGGGTGTGAAGGCATTCAGTGAATGAGATACATAATAGTGAGATTTCTTATTGAAAGATTATTCTATGGTCTTGGAAGTTTCCTCAAAAAAGGTGATATAGGATGAGTATTTCTGCTGTCTGTCAGGTCACTCATCAGGCAAGCTATGTTGAAATGCAAAACATTTTCATGTGTCTGAAATTGAGATATGCTGGCCCAATAACCTTGCTGCTGTCTTGAGGATGGAGGATGGTAAGGAAGAAAGGAAATGTACATGAGAAAAGCAAGGACCAGGGCCCAAGTTGCAGATTTATCATATCTTTTCTTGAGTGAGTTTCCAGGAAGGGAAAAATACTTGAGTAATTTTTGAATCATGAACTTGCAGTTTTTCTGAACTGGGTTCTAACGAAATGGAACTATTTCTGCACCCTGGAGCAATGCTGGGATGCTGAAGCACTGGGGATCCAGTCGATTATGAATGAAGCCCATAGGTTATTTGGAAAGAAGGGATAGCAGAAGCCCCCTTTAGCAATACATCTAGGAGGAGAGACTGAATAAAACTACTGGAGAAAAGAAAAGTCAAGGAAGAAAATAAAACAATCCAGAGTCCTGTGATTGGAAAAATTCCATAAAATGAAAACTGACTTTGATGGTAGACAAACATGAGCTTATGCAAGCATATTTAGGTCATCACAGCACTTCAACCTGCAATATCCCTGGACCTACAGAACTACTTATGCAAGACAGTCAACTTTCTATTCTTTTGAAGAAAGAAAGATTCAGAAAATATTATCTAAGAAAGAGCAACATTGTAATTTGAAAACTGATAATTATGACTTCTTATAAATGCAACATGAGTATTTGAAACCATCTTCCCACGAAAACAGACAAAAGCGTTTTATAAAATTCTGTTGAAAAATGCTGATAAAGCAATATAAGAACAAAGAATTACTAAACTGAAATCTGGGGAAGGACAGAAATTTACATAGGTAAAAAAGGTAACTAACATTAATGTTTTCAAGTGGTTGCTTCCTAGTTTCAGGAGAAAAATATGTAAGATGCTGAGCAGGAATTTTGAAACATTGGGAATAATACAGTTCAGTGCTGAACAAGTTAGGAAGCAGATGAAACCAAGTTAAGGAGGCAGCTGAAAATATGGAACAGAATATTAAAGATTAAAAGGAAAGACCAGTTCTACTGGGTGGGAGATACAGCCCTCTTTGCACCATCTCAGTTCCTAGAGTACTATTAATAAAGTCCTGTATGGACAGTGTCCACAGAAGTATGCAGAAACCAACTGACACCTTTGTACAGAAAGACAAGATTAGCCTACTTTTCATACTATATCCACAGGAAATATCTTAAAGACATTCTTCAGCACACATTAAAATATTCCCACAGACCAGGGATTTAGCTCAGCCATGTAAGCACCTGCCTGGCAAGCACAGAGTTGTTGAGTTCATTCTCTGGTGCAAAAGAAAAGAAAAAAAAATCCCAGATATCAGCATACAAAACATTATGAAGGAAAGAAGTCAAGATGGCTGATCAGTGAGCAACAAAATACAAAGCCTCCAGGGAGAAACAACTCATATGCCAGAATAAAACACCCTGGAGAGACCCAGACAGACGGAGATGGATCCTCTTGACACAGGAAGAAATTAAACATAAAAAAGCTCGTCAAATACATCGGGACTACAACTGAAACAGGTAAAAATTATAGGACACAGCATTTTTGCGGCAAACTGCCAAGTTTGCACCAGGCTGAATTTTTGCCAGCTTCAATCAACGCCGGCCGGCAGAGCTGCCCAAACTTGTTCCCGCTGCCACTCACAGGAACCACAGCAGCGGTGAAGTGGGGAGCTGGTGAGCCCAACAGAGAGTGGAGCCAGCAAAGGACCTTCATTAATCCATGGTCAGTGCTGCGAATGAGACCCTCCCCACAGGAAGGGCGTGACCAAATGGATGACATGTTAGAATTGGGCAATAGGAGCCTGAACCAGGAGCAACAGTGACTTCAGTTGGTTCCTCCCTCCCCAGAGCAGATTCGTGAGATTTGCTTGGACTGGCCACACCCCTGGCCGGGACCCAATGAGCCGTCCCAAATTGATTCCCTGTGCCTAGCACACAATAATTGGGTGAAGGCCCCTGAAGTTTGGTTGGCCCGGTGGGGAGGGCCAGGCATACACAGCCATTGCTTACACCTCAGTGACAAGAGCAGGCAGGAGAGGGCAGAGATCGCTCAACAGCATGCTTCAGAGGAAATGTGGCCAAAAGGGAAGGGGCTGAGACCTGCACTGTAACCTGTGTGGAAGAAGCCAGGGCCATGGCAGGAGAGAGAGGCAGGAGGAGGCCCCTAGCCCAAAACCCTGAAAGCACTGATCCAGGAGAGGGAAAAACAAGGGAGACTGAGGGCAGCAAACACACAACATCAGAAATGGCTTCAATGGACATTAAGAGATATCTTCAGGACCTTGTAGACGAGCTCAAAACTGAAATATTAAATCAGATAAAGCAAGATATGAGTAGAGTAATAAAAGAAATGCTCTCAGGAAGCACCTCTCAGGATGATACAGACGGAAGAAGGGAGGAACACAAAAAAAGGAGAGAAACATTTGATAAAGAATATAAAGAAAATATAAAATACATGAAGCAGATTCAAAGATACTACCAGGAAATTAAAAACTCCATTAAAACTTGCAAAAGAAACTAAGGATAGACTATCAAAACTTGAAGACAAGTTTGCAATGTGTGATCATGAAAGGAAAGATCTCTTAAAAATAACAAGGAAACAGGCAGTAACAATACAAAGGCTAGAAGATAACAAGAGAGTCTATAATTTAAGAATAAGAAATGTGAACGAAGAAGCAGGAATACATACAGGCAAATTACAAAGGCTATTCACAGAAATAATTAAAGAAAATTTCCCAAGCATGGGAAAAGAAAATGACATTCAATTGTGTGAGGCATACAGAACTCCAGTCACCTACAACCAAAACAGATCTAGACCCAGACATATAATAATCAAGATACCAGAAATTCAATATAAAAACAGCATATTAAAAGCCATCAGAGAAAAGAAACAGATTACCTATAAAGGTAAGCCCATCAAGATCACAGCAGACTTCTCAACACAGACCATCAGATCAAGAAGAGCTTGGAGCGAAGTATTCCAAGCCCAGAAAGAAATTAACCTCCAGCCCAGATTGATGTACCCTGCAAAACTGTCACTAGAAATTATTGGAGAAACAAGATACGTCCATGACAAAGAGGAACTGGGGGAGTTTGTGACCACCAATCCAACCCTACAGAGAATACTGAAGGACATTCTAGAGAGAGGGAAGAAAAATACCAGGATTTTAGGAACAGTGGCAGAAAGGCCTCAGTAAGTGGGGCAGGCAGTAGAATGAAGGAAAAAACTAGACAAACAAATACAGAAAAATAGCATAGCAGAAATTAGGCAGAGAAGGATAACTAGAATCACTAACATAGATGGCCTTGATACGCTATATTGTTAATAGTGCAACAGGATTTAAAACCCACATAACGCACACTACTCTGCTTAGATGTATTACATTCTGTTCCAGTCATTCTACCTGTACTAGATTTGAGGGCATAGACAGTAATCCCCAAAATAACAGGATATAGTGCAGTAATCATCCTTCATTTCCTATTAAGTTAATCTAAAGCTCTGTAAAACCATCACTGTTTTACCATGACTGCTTGTAATTGAATCTGGTTTGTTAGATCACTGTTTTCTCTTGATAGATTTTATTCAAAGCTGTTGTGATTGATAGTATCAAGTCTGAGAGTATAGGCAACTGCACTGAAGATGACAAGATTCACTAGAATATCCACTATGGTTTGATTATTACCTGCCTTTGAAGTTTTATACTGTCTATAATGTTTTATTTTTACTAATATTGTTATGTACTGCTATATTCAATTATACTGCTATATTCATTTATTCCTGATGATATAGACAATTCTATTGAAGATAATAAGACACAACACAACAATCATTGTAGATCACCTTGTACTGTGGTGACTTTTTGGTTTCATGTTTTTATAGGAATTTGTTTTGTTTTGTCTTACTAAGTTTTATTTTTCCCTCTAATACAGAAAGGATAGAAATACATGTAGAGATTCATGCATCCATAGCTGTTTATACTCTCACTGTTTGAATATCTACTTTGTATGCTTTAATTTTGTAACTTGAACAACTATTTCTAACAGGACAATATGTAATTTATCAACTGGTGATTTCTTATTGTTTATTTTTTTTTGAAATTCTGTATTATCTCTACCTTTTACATGCTTTTGTTTCTCTTTAAATAAAAAATTTAAAAAAACATTATGAAGGTGTTAATAGAAGGCAATAAAACAAACATATTCCAGATTAAAAGGAAAAATTAAGAATTTAGGCAGGTAATTAGAAAACATAAAAGAGGAATTAACAAACAGAAACATATTTACAATTTTTACATACAACACTGTAAGCAATATTAAAACCTCACCATATTAAACACACACACACACACGTATATATATAATATATATAATTGAATGGTTCTGACACCCTCACAGCTTTCCTCAATCAGAAATTACACCTTCTTCTTTCTACATCTTGCCCCACTCTCACAATTTTTTTCTCAGTGTTAACCCTTTATTCCAATTATATAAGACTTCCAACACGGTTTGACCTCAGCAATTATTTTGTTCAGTATTTTTTATCTAACTCTCCACCTACTGACATTCTTCATTCACTCATTCCTCCATCTCTTCCTATCTTATCTCCTACAGCATAGCAATAAATGTTAATAGAAATATAGGATAGGTTGCAAAGGGTATGGATAGAGGGTTAAAATGTAAATACAAGTTGTTTAACAGAGATAATTGATGTATGATCAGATTTGTGGGTGATGTCATAACCAATAATAACTCTCTCCTCACAACAGATTAATGGGGTCCAAATCATTTAAATTAAATAGTTGAAGGAATACACACTATCTTTGGACAGATAAAGTCACATGCACAATGCTGGAATGCAGAATATAACTTTAAAATATTCATAGCAACTATAGTCTCTCCTCAATGCACTTGACCTCAACCAACAGCACCAAAACCAAAAATAATCTCCCTCTCTTTCTTTCTCTTCCTGTCTGCATGCACACGCACACATACACACACAAACACACACGGGAACATGGAAAAATAAGGCAAAAAAAAGCCTTCAAATATCTCCCAACTCTCCCAAGCTAGAGCTGGGGGGCTATGGAGTGGTGAGTGAGTGAAGAAAACAAACACCAATTAGTGGAGAGTTACAAATCAATTATGGAAGAGGTAAAGAAACTTCTCAAGCAAAGGACATGACCTAAAAGTTCATGAAACTATCAAACTATCATACAAACTGACCAATGTGAATATGGTCAAATAAAAAATTGGAAGAGTGGATCAAAAGAATTTAAAAACATGAATAAGGAATTTGTGGAAGATATGGTGTCCATTAAGTGGTGCCAGAAATACTGGAAACAAAAATTGTATAGAATTCAGAAACTGAGAAATGATCATGGGAAGACAGTTTGTGAAATCAAGGACAAAATGGAAAATTACAGCGAATTTCAGTGAGAAGCTTTAAAAATGATAAGAGGACAAGAAAAAGGCTTCCAAAAGCTACTAGAAAATTCTTAGAAAACCATGCTGAGTTAATTTCAATTAGAGAAAACCAGAAAACAACATACATAGAATTTTTTAAAATCTATTTACCTAAGTCATAAAACGAAACCTTACAAATACGGAGAAAGATTTCAACACTCACTAACTAGAATGAAAAAGGAAGCTCCCCACAAAATAACTTAGTAAAAATCTCAAGTATCCAATTAAAAAGCAGATTCTTAAAAAGCTGTCATAGAAAGCCAAAACAAAAAAATCACATATAAAGGTAAATACATGAGGATAACAGGAAATTTTTCAACACAAACTTTAAAGGTCAGGAAAGCCTGAAGGGAAGTATGTCAAGACCTACAATCAAAAAACATCCAACCCAGATTAATATACCCTCCAGAATTTTCTTTCAAAATGGATGGAGAAATAAGGATATTCTATGAAAAATAACAACTTGAGAGAAATATGAACACCAAACCAAAACTCCAGAATTACTCAGCAACATTCTAGACAGGTACCAAGAAACTAGCAAAGCCAAAAATTCTAATGCAATAAAGAAAGGAAGTAGTGAAACAAAAAGGAGCCATCAACAGAAAAAGGACATAATGACAGGCATAAAACCATACTTTTTAGTAACAACACTTGATGTTAATGACCTCAGTTCCTTAATTAAAAGACACAGACTGGCAGACTGAATCAAAAAGCACAATCCAACACTCTGTTGTATTCAAGAAACTCATCTAACCTAAACATACATTTATAGACTAAAAATCAAAGAATGAAAAATAATAATTCATGCACCAAGACCCATAAAACAAGCAGCATAGCAATTTTACTTTCAAGGTTCAAATGAAAACCGATTAGAAGAGATAAAGTCGCTACATACCATTAGGGACCTTTGCAGTGAGCTCCAGTCTCCTGCCAGGCATTATTGCACATGGCAAAAGGAAAGAGCAACAGTCAAAATAGTGGTGTAGCAGGGATCTGGGATGACCAGGTGTTCACAGGAACAAAAGGCCACAAGGTGGTCAGAACCTTGGTATTTATTTAATCACACTGGCATTGGGGAAATGGCAGCTGAGTATGCTAGGCAAGTGGTTAGGCAAGAAAGGCTTGGAAAAGAGAGAGCAAAGCATGATTGTGAAAGAGACAAGACAGCCAGATTTAAATTAGAGTTAATGCATAGCCTGCTTTGTTGTCAATTCTGGGAAGGAATGTTCCTCTACAGTCATGCAACCCTCTGCAGAGACATTATTTCATATCTTAGACCCATGGTGTCACAGCTCATCTATCTGAGGTCAACAGCTACAGATAAATAATAAAATGATGGGAATAAATAAATAACTATCAGTGTTAACTATCAATATGAATGGACTCAATTCACCAATCAAAAGACAAGATTAGCAGAATACATCAAAAACAAAACCCTACAGTATGCTATATACTAGAAACACATTTAGCAAACAAAAAAATTCCTGGGCTAAAAATGAAAAAAATAAAATATAATATTCCATGCAACAGGAACCCTAAATCTGGGAATACTAGTTATCTTATTTTCAGTTAAAATGAATTTTGATGTAATCCCAGCACTTGGGAGGCTGAGGCAGGAGGATCATTGTGAGTTCGAGACCAGCCTGGGCTACAAAGTGAGCTCAAGGCCAGCCTGAACTGCATAGCGAGACCCTGTCTCAAAAAGACAAAACAAAAACAATAATAATAATAATAAAATAAAATGAATTTTGAGCCAAAGCTACCTAAAGAGGCAAAGAAGGATATTAAATAATGACAAACAGAATTACTCACCAGGAAGTGGTAACAATTAAAAGTTTATATATACATCAGACAGTGGTGCATCCAGATCCTCAAACAACAAACACTAATGGACATAAAAGGTCAGATAAGCACCAATACAATTATAGTGGAGGACCTCCGTACACCACTATCACCAGTAAATAGATCAACTAAATGAAAAAAGAAAGGTCAGGGCTGAACCCAAACTTTGAACAACAGACTTCACAGATATCTAGAGTGCTCCACCCATAACAGAATGCCCATTCTTTTCAGCATCACGTGGTGCCTTCTATGAGAGACAATGCACTAGCTAATAGACATGCTTAAGTAAATCAAAATTTTAACACCCATATGACCGATCACAGTTTGATAAAACCAGAACTAAGGTGAAAAGAAACCACAGAAGCTATGTAAATGCATAGAAATTAAACAGCACACCACTGAAGAAATTAAGAAAGCAATAACAGAGTTCCTACAATTAAGCTACAACGCCAATATAACATACTAGAATTTATGAGACACAATGAATGAAGCCTTTCGAGGGAAGTTTCGAGGCAACACTCACATGGAAAAAACAAAATGAGCCCAAATAAATCATGCAATAAGCCATCCCCAGGTCCTACAAAAATGAAAACAATTCTTGTACAGAGACTGTACAAGGAAAAAATTGTAAGATTAGAGCCGAAGTCAATGAAATGGAAACTTAAAAAAGATACAAAGAATCAATGAATCAAAGAGTTCTTTCTGTAAAAGTATAAGCAAAATACAAAGACCCTTATCTAATCTTACCAATAAAAGGAAACAAAAGATACAAACCAATGTAATTAGAAATAAACAATGTGAAGGCCAGAGATATAGCTCAGTAGCATAATATCTGCCAGCAAGCACCGCTGGGCCCTAAACTTAATTCCTGGTCAATCCCCACCCTTCCAAAACAAAAAGGGAATGAAAAATGTGAAATCACAATGAATACTGCCAAAACGCAGAACATTATTAGCAACTACTTCACGAAACTGTAAGTCAAAAAACTGAATTCAAAAGAAATGGAGAGATTCCTGGGTAAATATGAACTACCAAAACTGAATGAAAAAGGCTTGAAAGTCTTGAAAAATCAAATAAAACCAATGAAATTGAAACAGTAATTAAAAATATATCCATGAAGAAAAGTCCATGAACTGATAGATTCAAAAGCAAATTCTATAAGAACTTCCAGGAAGGTCTAAGAGTAATAACCTTCAAATTCTAATGAAATTGAGAGGGAAGGAGAACTCCCAAATTCATTTTTGGAAGCTAGCATTACCCTGATCTCAAAACCAGACAAGGATCCAAACAAAAATAAGATACAGATTAATCTTTCTAATGTACATAGAGGCAAAAATGCTCAACAAGACAGTGGCAAACAATGCAACACAGCACTAAAAAATTCATACATCATGAAAAAGGAAACTTAATTCCAGTCATTTAAGGATGGATTGACATATGGAAATCAGTAAGTATAATCCATTGTGTAAACAGAAGCAAGGACAAAAATCATACAGTCATCTCAAGAGATGTAGAAAAAGTTTTAGACAAAATCCAACATCCATTCATGATATTAATCTGAAGATTTTAATCTGAAGAAGATAGCTAGAGAATGACCTTATTTAAATCTGATAAAAGAGATTTATGTCCAACCTACTGCCAACATAATATTAAATGGAGAAAAACTGAAAACTTTCCCTCTAAAATCAGGAACAAGACAAAAATGTCCACTATCATCACTCCTTCTTAACATAGTTTTCAAAATATGAGCCAGAGAAATCAGGCAAGAGAAAAACAAAACTAACATCCCCTCCAATAAAATTCTACATCAAAATAAATGGGCAACTTAAATAGACTCAGAAGAAGAAATACAAATGACCAATAATAAATACACAAAAAAGGTTCAATGTCTTGAGCCAGTAGAGAAATGAACACTGATTTTTCATCTCACTCCAGAAAGAATTCCAATAATCAGAACTCAAGTAATAAAAATACTGGTGTGATGCACTGAAAAAAGAACCCTTGTACACGGTTGTTGAGAATGTGAACGAGTATAACCATTATGGAACCAGTATGTACGTATCTCCAAGAAAAACTAAAACTAGAAATTCCATTTCACCCAGTCATTCCCCTTCTAGACAAGTTTTAAAAACAATAAATTATAAGGGTACATGTTAATGTTTATAGCAGCACAATTCATAATAGCCAAATCGTGGAAGCAATCTATATGTGTATCACTAAACAAGTGAATAAGGAAAACTGGCTTTTTACTCAGCTATAAAGAAGGGTAAAATTGAGCAATCTGTAGGAAAATGGGTGTACTTTCAGAATGTAATATTAAGCTAAGTAATTCACATGTGTAAGATTAAATACCATTAGGTTTCTCTCATCTGAGTAATCCAAAGAACAAATAAAATAAGAGCAAAATAAAAGACTGATAGAATGAAACTGGGAGACAGATCTTATGCAAAACGTAAGAGGACGAAGAGACTAAGGGGGTTGAGGGACATCAAAAGATTTAAGATGTGTCAAGAATGTAGACATTATTTGCAACAGACATGAACTAAAATAGGATAACAATAATCATAATCATAATGAAAAGGGGAAAAGGGAAGCTAGAGATGGAGGGTCACAGGAGGGTGGAAAGAGGAAGGGGAATAAAAAGAATCAAAGAATGTTAAGCATATATACAAACACCCAACGATGAATGTGAACATCATGTATAGCTAATGCATACTAATAAAAACAAATTATTAGAACTACAAGAGAAATATACATATATTACATATTCATAATTATACATAGGATTAGTAGCTAGTGATCCAAAGAACACAATATAAATCACTAGAGATAGAAAAGATTTTAAAACCTCAAAAGTTAAATTTGATAAGCAGTTTTTGATAGAAAACTACAGAGTACATATTTTCTTTCAAGCCCAGAGGATGTGTAAATAAATTGACCTGGTAAAAGAGTGATCAAGCATAAATAAGCTATAAACTTCTAAACAAGTAAAAATCCAGGGAACCCCATATGTGTAAAAGTTAAGAAATATTTTTTTAATTTCCAGCAGAGCATCATAAAATTTATACTGTAAATTAAAAAATATAGTGACCTAACAACTGTTAGACTACATGATGTAGTAAACTTGCTAGATATAGTTAATATGCAAATTTAATTATATTTACATAATAAAACAATACTATATTTAGATAACAAACGTAAAATTGAGACATTTGTGAGAAAAAAGTGAATATGCCTTCAAATTGTAATGTTAAGTGAAATAAATCACACATGTGAGATTAAACATCATTAGGCTTCTCTCATTTTGACATCAAAAATGTCAACTATAATTTTTAAAGACAGTATCTAAGGCCCTTATGTATAAAACATAAATTAAATAAAAATTTAAGGCAAATATATGATGAACACATTCATAATTTGGAAGATTCAATATTATAAAATTGCAACTTCTCTTCAAAGTTATTTGTCTATTTAATTATATTCCAAACATTAACTCATGACATTAAATTTTCAGTATTGCCTCAGTTCACAAACTTGCAAAGAATTTGGTTTGCAAACAAAATATTTGGCCAAATTTTGCTTATGTTGCAAATTCCTTATAGGACGATAAACATGGCCATGGCCATCTTTGCCACACAAACTCATCCATCTGTCCCAAAATCATAAAACAAGTACATAAACTTAAGAATCACTGTATTTATTTTTATTCTCATATAAATTTGACCATCGAATTCAGAAATTTACATACAAAAATGATCAACAGTAATCAACATACCCATTAGCTCACATGCATATTGCCAAAGGACCAAAAAATACATAAAAAAATTTCAACTTCGTTCACTGTTTGGAAAATGTAAATTAAAACTGGAGAAGCTACTATGTAAATTCAGTGGGTGGCTAAATTTAAGACGGACACTATTAAGTTTTGTCAAGAAAATGAATTAGAGAAATCTCTATAAATAGCACGTTAAAGAGAAACAAAAAAAATCATTCATTATGATAATGACATCTTGGTCTAAAAAATAAAACAAACAAACAAGCAAACAGAAAACAAATACAATGCCCGAGGGCCCTTCCTCAGTTGCTGGCAACATTCTGTATGTTTACTCAAATGATGGTTCCTTTTACATTTTAAAGTTGGATATATTATAAAAAAATAAAATAAAGTTGGATATATTTAAGCTATGCTACATGTTGTGTTGGTATACATACATAGTGGAGTGAGGGGTGTAGTCAAGCATAGTGGAGTGAGGGGTGTAGCCAGTGATTGTTCTTTGATGTTCACTTTGTGATAAGTTAATGCATTGTACATTTCATGTGCACTTTGATATATTTGTTATTTCACAATAAACAGTAAGAATGAATTAATATCTGTACTTTTAATGCTACATTATAAAATCTAACCTTTAATGCAGATATGAAATCATGCACATATAGACCCAATTTATACAGTGGGAAAAGACTATCAAATACTAAACACTCTGTGAATTGTAACTAAGTAGTATCCTAAGCAGAATTATTGTATCCCTTCAGTTCATAAAATGTACTGCCATTCTAAAGCTAAATGCCATTTTAACTGGATGATAATAGCAGTTGACACAGAAAATAACTTACGTTTAATAAAAATATAACAATTTTAGCATGCAGCCATGGTGACAAGACGTTTTTACTTACAAACTAAATAAATTGTGATTTAATTAAACAATAACTTAATGGTATCTACTATATGCTATATCTCCTATATGAGGTAGGCAAACAGATATCATATTTGTTCATTAAAGGGCTTCATATTCCACTATAGGAGACAGACAAATACAGTAGATATCACAGATACAGGGTGAGTAATAACACAACATGAGTTCTTTATAACTTCTTTACTTTCATATTTTTAACATTCAAGCCATGAGGTGATTTGAAAGGAGGTGGTGTCTTCTATTTCTCCCCTAGCAGAGAGCAAGTCAGTTTATATACTTCAAGGAATTTGTCCAAAGGTTGGTCTCCCTCACCCCAAAATTTTGGGAAGCTGAATCAGTCTGGCCCTTTGAAGGAACCAAGTAATAAAAATCAATAAAGGATATAACATTTAAGACTTAACACACAATAAATATAACCATCATTAATAGCCTGGTTGGGTTAAGATTTATAAGCATTTGTTGCAATTCTAAAGAATTAAAATTGTTCAAGTCTGTTTCTCAGCATGTTTATCTTCTCTAAATTACACCAAAGAATTAAGGAGTTAGGTGGGTTTTAATCAGTGCAGATAAAATCTATACTGTCATGTACATGTAATACGAAAATTAAGATGAATAAAATTCATTTATTTGACTCATGCTCAGATACATTGTAATGACTGTGATCACGTTTATTTTTTCTTGGTTTCTGAATGTGCATTACAAACATTGCTTAACATATTTTTTGCTGTTTTCACTCAAAAATGTGTTAAAAACCTAAAAATACAAAGATTCTTTTAAAATCAAAGCTAATTTCTAAGTGTGATGTGCCTCAGAAAGAAAGCTCAAATGAAATAGTAAATAGTAAATGTTCCCAAGAAGTCTTTCAAAACAAAGTATCTCTGTCATAAGAATTCTCCTTGAAAATAATGTGCCCCAAATTTTTCTTTTCAATCTGCCTTCAATTATTTCTGTGAGTTCAGGAGTAAAACTGTATCTATCTTTCTGCTTTTATTTCACTCTCACCTTATTTCTTTCCAACTCATCTCTCATTTCTCACTGCCTTTTGAGATTAAAAAACTGGCCACGGTTCTCTGCAGTCCTCCATATAGAGGTGACATCTATCTCGCCACTACCTTGGGACGAATTTAGTCTTTAAAATAAAGCAGACATGATACATTCTACACCCAGACCCCAGTATTCTTGCATACTTCCACTCTTGGTCTTTAATATCTGCCATCCTGTGACTAGACAAGATGTGTGACCCAGTCAGCGTCTTTCCCTAGCTAATCATCGAGCAGCTGCCAGACAGGAAAGGCTACAGCAGTGAGCGCCAGGAGGAATACCACACATCCAGCGCAGACCACTGCCCTACGGGGTCCTCAGCCAAGATCTGGCTTTAGGTCCCGGTGATTCAGGTTACTCGTTACAGAAAAATAATGACGATATTCCTCTCTTCTCTATCACCTCTCTTTTGCTCTTCACTGTGACCTGTTAACTCTAAAGTGAAAACTCACCTACTCAAAATTCTGTTAGCTTCTCATCTCTTCTCAGCTGTCTGTTGAAGGATATTGTGTTCACTCTATGTAACAGTGTGATGAAACCAAATCACAGTTTTATGTTTAAAAAACCCTATTGCTCAATGTTGTTAGGAGGTAAATTATGGGTAATACAACAATGTCTGACATATTACAAAAGTTCAAAAAATTTTAGTTATGATTATATGAAATAAAGAATAGACTGGATACTGGAAACGGTAGGGTCTGTGAAGTCCTTCATCTTAAACTAATGAATTCTTTAATTACAAGACAAGTCATCTCAAGTTGGAAGCCACTGAAATTGGAAATTAAACGCACATACACATACATGGCCGGGGCAAGATAAGATAATGGCTGAGGACACCTGGTTCCAACTCCAATAACTAAATAAAGACTGTAGCCTCAAGCATTTCACCCCCTTAGTGAAATGCAACATGGAGATCTTCTAAGATTCTTCTCTTTGAGAAAGTAATTTGTTACTTGCAAAGTCCTTGAACCACTCCCAAGCTTTGTTCAGTTTCCTGTGTTATTTGAAACAAATAATAAATACAGGCTGCCCAGAGGCATTCCCTGTCTCAGCCTCCAGAGTCCTCGAACTCTGTAGAGCGTGTTGATCCACCTTGAGCCCTAAAATCACACCACTTATCTCATGTATTTTAAGCCTTGACCGTATACTTGTTTGGGAGGTTGGGGATCTAGGCCAGGTCCCGGATAATCTCAACTGCCTAGAGTCCTGGGTTGTTCTCGCTCTTCCACAGATACCGGATAAAAATAGTTACTTCTAGTAACTATGTTTGGGTTTGGGTTTGGGTTTGGGTTTGGGTTTGGGTTTGGGTTTGGGTTTGACCCTAACACAGTCCCCATAGCATTTTCATTTTGCCTTCTCTCTGGTTTGCACATTTACATTCATCTCTTTATTCTTGCATAGCGCAAGCTCACTAAAGTTTATTTACCTTGGGCATTTGTTCAGTTGTCTGCGTTTCTCATGTCAATGTAATATAGACTGTACGATAGCTCTAACATGTAATGGGCCCTTAAGAAATCATTAGTAAGTGGAAATGTCTTCTAAGGTTCAATGTTCCACAGATCATAGACTCTGTTAATTGGACTTCATTTTAGTGGAGAGTCATACATTCACAGATGTAAAATAATAATCAAAGTACACTTGCCACTTGACCTCAATTTGCAGAAAAGATAGCACTAAATTAAAACCTACAATGCATTTTTCTTGTTCAAAAACACATATATTAAGCAGTACCCCATAACCGGCCATGCAGAGCAGGGAAGCAGCTGAACAGAGTGGATAGGGAGAGTGGGCAGCTCTGCTGAACGCCTGTCTCAGACGCCAACGCTGCATGTAGGCTCCTCACCTCTCTTGGATAGACCTTAACAGAGAATGCTTTGTGCAATAATACTGTGCTGGCCAAGAATGGTGTTACAGGCCTGTAATCACAGTATGATGGGGCGGCTGAGGCAGGAAGACCATAGTTCAAGTCCACCCTGGGTACCTTAGCAAAGCATTGGAACCATATTTCAAAATAAAAAGTGAAAAGAGTCTCTGGAGGTGTTCAGTGCAAAAGCCCTGGGTTAAATCCCCAGTACCATCAGAACAAACAAATAAAAAGTAATAACAACAAACATGCTGATGATGTTCAAACAGCAGTTTCCCCATATGAACAGAGTAAAGGTCGTTCCCCCTGTCAAAGGACCTGGAATTTTAGATCTTCACAATAGCACAGTGAATGTCAGTGATTTGGAGAAGTGAAGTTTTAAGATTTTCCTAAATTTTTAGTAAGTGGAGATTGGTCCTCATGTACCTGTGCTGAGAGGAATTTTAAGACAAAAAGAGTCAAGGGAAAATGTTCTCATGCATGAGAGTTCTACAGTACAGCTTTAACATGAATGCCACATTTTATTTTCAAGGAATTATGATTGATCTTCTCTTTGCAAAAAAAAAAAAATGATAAAATGGAAAAAATTACTAAATCACCTTTAACATCTTACATGTACCCTCTTTTTTGGGGGGAGGGATTGAACTCCAGGCCTTTGTCCTGAGCTACTCCCCAGGGCATTGATATTTTTCATTTTGAAACAGAGTATCACTAAGTTCCCCATGCTGGGCTCACACTTGCCTCTGCCTCCGAGGATTATAGGCCTGTGCTACCATGTCTAGCTAATATGTTTTATTTTACTTTGTTTTCAACTTTGTTGCCAGAGGTAGAGCCCACATGGATAGTTCACTCCTGTCTCCCCATCAGTCATTACTCCTCGGAAAACGGAGTCCTGCCCTAACAGAATCCTCAAGATTGCTATGCTAGCCATGACCCGGGAGTCTCTTCGTCTCACACCGTGTGAACCTCCTCCTGTGGCGTGGTCCACTGCCAGCTCTGTCCTCTTACTACTTAATCAATGATGTGCTAAGAAAACAGATCTACTTGGTACCTTTCCCATGCATTATGCCACTGTAAAGGAAATTTGCCTTTTAGGTTTGTCAAGCAATGAATCATTATATGTGGTCAGAAGTGTATTAGTTACTATGATACATAAATAAAGAATTGAAATAATTTACCATTTAAAACCATCTGACAATATTTTAAAAAAATGAACTCCTTCAGTGATGATCTTAATGTAAATATTTTGATGTTGACATATCTGCTTTCAAAAAGTTATACCCACAAAAAATGACTTTTAAACATTTCACTCTCTTAGTGTACTTAGTTAGATAACAGTTTAGACAAATACTGAATTTTTTTTGTATTGTAAAAATATAGCTGTTTACATGATGTCCTCTTTATTAGGAAACAGTCTCCTATGATGAATTCGCTGCTTCGTGACTTTCAAAGAAGCTCTCTCAGAGCCAAGCACACAAAATCAAACTAATGATAATGTGTACACATACATCAAACAGAAACATGTTGAGAGTGTTCTGGTCAAGTGTACAGTATTAAAAATTTGGTTCAGGGGCTGGGGATTTAGCTCAGTGGCATAAGCGCCTGCCTTGCAAGTGTGTGGTCATGAGTCTGATCCCCGGTACTAAAAAAAAAAAAAAAAAAAAAAAATTTGGTTCAGAGAAAGTGAGGTCTTTCTTATCCCCTCACTCTTGTGTGGCTATGTTACTCAAATGATCAACAGTAAAATTCACTCTGGGCCAAATTTGACAGAGAAAAAAAAATCAATTACTAAAAGAGAAATAAAATAGCTCTATTAATCAATATTGATCCTATTTTTGTGTCATAAGCATAGTTATATCCCCTAAGGGAAAATGAACATTAAGAAAAAATAGAAAAATGTTAAAATACTGCCAAAATTTTTTTCTTTAGCTACTAAGCAGGCATTGTGAGTGCTGCCACCAATATAGCACCAACTGAAATCTTTTTTTTGTACCGGGGATCTAACTCACGACTGCGCAGTTGCAAGGCAGGCGCTTATGCCGCTGAGCTAAATCCCCAGCCCCCAGCTGCAATCTTAAACTGAGTAAATACTTTTAATGTATCTAGTTCAACTCAGAAAATGATCAGTGTTCCATCATGTATCTTAGAGCAATTCCAAGGACTGGATGCAGAGACATCCACTGCTATACAAAGTCTATGCTGTAACAGAAACCTTAGTACCGTGCCTTTCTAGAATCATTAATAAAAGCTAAGTACACCTAGAACTGTATCTGGGCTAACAATCATTTAATAATTTGGTCTTTTCATCCTCATATGAACTTTAAGAGCTAGAAATAAGAACTGTGCAATTCCAACTACAGATGACAAATTGGTCCTTTGTAAGTATAGAGCTGCCTCAGTCAGCTCTATATTCTGTATTAGTACCTGAAAGTAGAATTCCATAGGGACACTTAGAAGTAACTATGAAAGAAACTCTTAGAGTAAATTGTGTAGAACATTATTAATTGAGAGAAAAAATAATCTAACATTCACTAAAGGTGAGTGAATATTTCTTACTTTTTCTCTTTGCCCAGAATGTTCCCACTCCACTTCCACAAATAAGCTTCTTATATTTCTTATAAAACCAGAGTTTGCCTTTAAACTGACTCTTTTACTTTCTAGGAATAGATACATAAAATAAGCCAATCACACATTTTCTAACCTTAGTGATTAACTCAAGAATGGTCACACCAGTTGTTATGGTTGATACATTGTGTCAGTTTGAGAAGTTTAGAAGTTTAGCTGAGAGATTCAGCAAGGATCCAGGGTTCTTACTTTGTAAACACTCCCATCCTGTGGAAAAGAGGGCAAGGAGATTTTTTTTGAGTGATATATCTCCTCTGCAGGGGGTCGGGGGCTGTATACACTATAAGGGAAGTTTAAAAGAGGCGTGGTCTTCCCCTCTTTTTGCTCTGGCTGCTGCCTTGAAGTGTTGCCCCAGGGCCATACCACACTGCCTTGTGGCCAGCTGACTGTGGGCTGAAAATTCCAAAATCTATAAGCTAAAAAGCCTTTCCTTTCTTAATTTGGGGTGTAGGATATTTTGTCCCAGCAATGAGAAAAGTGATCAAGACAGTGGTGTACTCAGAAACCAAGAGGTTCAATTCTAGAATTCTGTGCTTGACAATTCTAAGCGATTGACCTAAATGTTGAGATGGGGGAAAGCAAAAACTGCCCAAGGTCAGCACTCTTCACTTATGAAGGAATGCAACCCAGACCCATGGACACCTTTGGGGCATCATTTGAACCCCGAGTCACTCCTTACCCCAAGTCAAATCTAAGCCTACACATATTCAACTATTTAGTTACATGAACTCTCAAAACCTTTTATTTTATGTCAGGTTGTCTTTTCCTTTGTGCTGCGAGAGCTCCAAAACATACAGATATGGCCCATAGATGATACACAGATAGAGACAGAAATAGAGACAGAGAGATTTATTGAAACTACTTTGCACAACAGTAATTGTCCCCATCATATCCCTGGAATTCCTCTAAGATCAGAGTGGTAGGTGCTAGAAGGAAAGGTAAGTCAAGAAGCGATACAGATAATGTGCTGAAATCTACAAATAAAGCTGGAAAGAGTGTATCAGCACACCATGGGAACGCACAAAACAGGACAGAAGACGTGAAGGTCTGAAGAATCGTTTTAATTAGTGAAGAATCCGCATGCGTCTGTGTATCAGTCAGCTTTCCTGTGACTGGGATAAAATGTCTGACACTAACAATTTAAAGAGAGAGGGGTTTATTTTGGCTCACAACTTTAGAGATTTCACTGCATGGTTGAGTGTCTCTGAGGCAGAAAGGCCCTAAGGAGGAAAGCTGGCTGACTCATGGAATCTGGAAAGCAGAAAGTAGGAGAAAATCCAGAGAGGGAACCAGGTTAAGAGTCTCCAAAATCACAGTCTTATGACCTACCCAGACTCACCCAGAAATGTGCTACACATACATCCTAGGTGTCTTTCAAGACAATCAAGATTAATCATCATCTGTTGATGGTCTTATAGGTCACTTCCAAGATTTAAATATTATGCTGCAATAAACATGAGTAAGCATGTATCACTGTAATATGATGACTTTTAACTCTTTTCAGAAGATTCCAGTGAACTTCAACCTGATCCAAGGAGAAAGGGAGCAGTCAACATCATGATAAACTTTTCCAGCAAGTTCTTTTCTTCAGGGGCACATTTCTTATTTCCCATAACCATTAAAATTCTCAACAAGTACAGAGATTGGTAAATTCTGTGTAGTGGATAAGGGACTAAGGCCATAAAATAGAGCCAAGAAGTGGGAACATCTAAACTCAGCCTCCCTATGACTTGAGGAAGTACCATGGGTGGGGGTGTAGGCAGCTGAGGGGTGTACTATATGCCTGTACTTTCAATGCATGGTGTTAAAGAAATGTGGACAGTAAAATGAGTTTTCCAAATGAGACTGTCACGCTAGTGATATAGGGGAATGAAACTCCTGACCTACTATGTCCACGAGCTCCTGTTCTCTAAAACCAAAGAATGAACTTTTAGGAGCAACAGAGGTGAAGAATAGAATGTATTTATTGAGAGAAAGAAAGCTTCTGTCTGAAGAAATACAGAAGGGGTCCGGAGCCGGTTGCCCAGGACTCTTTTTCAGGGACTTTTATAGAGTAAAACCATGGGTTCAAGGTGGGGGAAGACCGGGAGCTCACAAGGCAGGTGGGCATGAGGTGGGACGTAACTATAGTTAGCCAGTAAGATCAGTAGTTCAGCTAAAATTGATTACATTAGGGATAAACGGGGAAATGAGACACGCAGAAAGTGGGTATTCTGATGGAACAGTGACTCTTCCCTAAGGGGATGGGAACTGTTCAGGGTATCAATCCTCAGGATATCGGTGTATTTGTTTGGTCTTTTGGCTGAGGCCTGGCCCACAGCAGGAGGCATCTGTGTCCCAGCAGCTGCCAGGTATCTGCACTGGCTCCTTTGAGGACCCAGCCCTGTCTCACTGCCTATAATATTTCCAATTTTAGTATATGTGCTGCTGAAGTGAGCACTGCCTATAATATTTCTAATTCAGCTGCCTGCAACAGTAGAGGCAGGAATGCAGTGCACTAGGTGTTCATGTTGAAACAGACATAAGAGATGGGTTTCCCAGTGTTAGTGATCCACATCATGATTTGGTTCTGGTTCTTTTGTACTTTATAGGCAGTTGAATACTGACGTTAAGATCTAAATACAGAAGGCAAAATTAATTTTTTTCTTGGAAAAAAAGCTCAGCTCAAAATGTCTGAAAAATTATATCAATACACAAAGCTTGACAAACTCGGATCCAAACACAGCAGAGAGCTGAATCAGTTCCTCATAAACAAACCTTTGAAAATTTCACCTAAAGCCAAGTGTAAAAGAGCATTGTTACAGGCAGCTGAGTTAATCAGAAATATTATAGGCAGTGAGTCAGGGCTAGGTCTTCAGTGGAGCCAGTGCAGACACCTGGCAGCTGTGGGGGAGACAGATACCTCCTGCTGTGGGCCAGGCCTCAAGACAAAGGGTCAAACAAATGCATTTACATCCTGGGGACTGATATTCTAATTAGTTGCTTCTCACCCTGGAGCCACTATCCCATCCCTCTAGGGGAGAGGTCACAGCTCCAAGAAAGCCCACTTCCTACCTGAATTGCTTTCCCATTTGTCCCTAATGTAATAAATTTTACCTGAACTATTGATCTTATTGGGTAACTATAATTATGTACCACCTTATGTCTGTCTGCCTTGTGAGTTCCCAGTCTTTCCCTATGTTGAACCCATGGTGTTACTCTATAAAAGTCCCTGGAAAACACAGAAAAGAGTCCTAGGCAACCTGCTCAGGACCCGCTTCTGTCTCTCTTCAAACAGAAGCTTTCTTTCTCTCAATAAATATATTCTGTTCTTCATCTCCATTGTTCCTAAAATTCATTCTTTGGTTTTAGAGAACAGGAACTCGCGGACATAGCAGGTTAGGCGTTTCATTCCCTATACCATTTGGAGGCCT
The DNA here is from genome assembly GCA_004027455.1 of Hydrochoerus hydrochaeris. Taxonomy (NCBI): domain Eukaryota; kingdom Metazoa; phylum Chordata; class Mammalia; order Rodentia; family Hydrochaeridae; genus Hydrochoerus; species Hydrochoerus hydrochaeris. The sequence goes on from PVLA01009852.1 coordinate 23,833, forward strand.
TCCACGGAGACTGATTCCCCTATATCAGCATCAATAGGTAAAAGACAAGAGAGTACATACTTACCAGATGATTCATTAAACATGGAATGCGTATTCAACCAGGCAATAAAGCAGATGAAAAAGAAGGGGGTGAGAGAAAATAATAGTGAGACCCCCCACACACCTTGAGTTAATGAAAGATTGACATGGTAAGACTGCAAGACTGCGGGGCAAAACACTGACAATCAGCAGAAGAGAAAAATTATGGAAATAAAACAATAAATCAAGGCTGCCCATTAGACTTTTAATTTAGAGCATTAAAAGAGAAAAGATAGTAAATTAATTTGGGAGGAAATGTACCCTAAAGTTCTATATAGATTTAAATTGCTGATATGAGAGAAAAAGAGTAATTTTCAAACACGCAATTTTATCTGTACTGAGATTCTTAAGGAAAACGATTGCTCAGAAAATAGGCAAATGCACAGAATTTTAAAAATTTAAGTAAGAGAAAGCTAACTTAAAGTAATAACCATGAAACTGGAAAAATGGGATCAATTTCTGAAACAGGTACAAAAATGTTTTGCTAGTCAATGAAAAGAAATAATTTTTTAAGCCTCTACAGGATCTTAAAAAGGCATGAATGGTACCACCTGAGTTTAAAAACAAACGAAACACTTTGGTACTTGTTTTCAGTCCACAATGATTACATCCCTTGGAGGGGTTGGTACATGCCCATAACACAGTTTAATTTTCTTTTCCATTCCCTTTCTGCCCCTGTTCCATTTTTTAACTCCACTCCCTTTAGCAGAAGATGTATCCTTCCTCTGTTACCTTTTATTTTGCTCCTTATTCATATTTTGTGTTTCTCTTATAAAAAGAAACCGTGTGATATTTAAATTTGTGTGTCTGATTTATTTCACTGAAATTATGGTCTCAGACTGCATTCATTTTCTTACAAATTATTTAAATTTATCCTTTATAGCACAGTAGTACTCTATGGTGTATAAATGCCACATTTTCTTTATCCATTCATCTGTTGATAGATTTACAGGTCATTTACAGTTTTGCTGTAAGAAACATGGGTGCCCAGAGAGAGAGAGAAACCGGGAGCTACGGAGAAACTAAAGCCTTTGGGAGGACACCACTGAGTGACCAATCACACAGCACTCACACACAAAAACATGCGTGTGAACGCAAAATCAGTCTTAGCGGTGACTCACTACCTCTTTCCCATATCTGCTGGATTTCAAGACTGAACAGCTGGAAATAAATTTCTCATTCCAAAACAGGAATGTTTTCTGAACTCACCCCACTCCCCACAATTCTGTTTCATTAATTGGGGGAGGGTCCTTCTTTTATCTTTTCTTTTTTTTCTTTATTTTGCTCCCTGTTTTGTCTTTTATCTTCTTTTTTTGTCTGTTCCCTGTTACTTTTATCCTAATTCTGTTAATTTTCACTTATTGCTTGATAGTGATACAGGGGAATGAGATTCCCAACCTACCACATGTCCGGTAGGAGTTCATGTTCTCTAAAATCGAAGAATGAACTTTAGGAACAATGGAGGTTAAGAGCAGAAATATTTATTGAGAGAAAGAAAGCTTCTGTCTGAGAGAGAGACAGAAGGGGTCCTGAGTGGGTTGCTGAAAATTCTGTATTTTCTAGGGATTTTTTTGGAGTAAAACCATAAGCTGAAGGGGGTCTAAAGTGGGGAAAACCGGGAACTAGCAAGGCAGATGAGCATGGGGTGGGAAAGAGCTATGGTCAATAAGTTTAATTGTTCAGGTAAAATTGACCAAATCAGGGACTAAGGGGGAAGCCAGTCAAGTAGCAAGTGAGCATTCTTTATGGATCAGTGACTCTTCCTATAGGGGTTGGGACTCCTAGCTTCTCAAAGTAATCCATACCTAATCCCTAAAGTTTATACTTAGGGTGTGGTTGCACTTGTTTTGCTTCTGTTTTGAGATCTGGCCCACAGCAGGCGGTGTGTGTCTCCTCCGAGGTCACCAGACCTCTTGTCCTCTGTGCCAGCTTCTTTGAGGGCCTCGCCCTGTCTCACACCTATAATATTTCTAACTGGCTCAGCTGCCTGTCACATTAGGTTCTTTATCTCACTTTTCTTTCCTCCTTCTCATCTTCAAGATTTTATTCTTTCATTCTCCCCTCCTCTACCCCTTCATTTTCTTTACTCATTTAACCATTAAGCTTTATTCATCTTTTGATATTTAATTAAGTCCATGCTGCTGCTGTTGAATTGCTTTCTATTGTTAATGGTAGCACACCTGTTGTATTTAGTACATATTTACTGTATGTCAGTATTTGGTTTGCCTTTGTGTATATATCATAATCTTAGATCTCTTTGCTAGGTTTAAAGTGGTAGGATTAAAGAGGCACAGTGGTAGTTTTTATTTGCATTTATCAATATCCTGTTTGTCTTTGACCCTGTCTTTGTTGCTGATTTGTTGCTATTGCCAAAGTAGGCAGAGTTGTTGCTACTAACTGCCTTTTACTATAGGCCAATATCTGGCTTATCTTTGTGCCACCAGCAGTACTGGGTTCATTTCTGGAGAACAGGATGCAGAGCCAGTCACACTGCACCCTCGCATCCCAAATCAGTGGGAGTAGCTGAATTTAGGGACAGAGTCAAAGACCTACATTTAGCCATGTCCAGAGTGTATCTCTGAACAGCAGGGACTAAGTAAAGTGATCTCCCTCCCAGCAACAAAGTCTTTCTGTTACAACTGACCCACTGATCAGCACAAAAATTTCAAAAAAGAGAGAAATTAAAAGACAACAGAATGTCTTCCCAAACTCCCAGCTCCCAAAGCTGATCTATGGAGTATCAATGGGAAGGAAATAAAAAGCCAGACAGCTACATTATAAGAAATGATAAGAGAGAAGGAGAGAAAAAGAAAAAGTACATCAATAAGATGCTTCTGTGAGCTCAAGTGAGATATGGCTAAATAGTTAAAAGATTTAACGAAATAATTAGTAAATCTTTTTTACTTTCCCACTGGGGATTGAACTCATGACTTCGTACTTGCCGGGCAGGCGCTTACACTGCTGAGCTAAATCCCAGTAAGCTTTTTTAAAAGTTAAATAAAACCATATATGCCTGTGAGGGGAAGAAAAATCTTAACCTTTGTTCTCACATTAGGTTAGTCAGGGATATTTATTTATCTTTTACTCTGAAAAAATAAATCAGATTTAACTATCTATCCACCTACATGATTTTACACATATGTATTTAAAGAAGCATCTCATTCAAAGCAGCTAATAAACATAAAATAACTAGGAACAAATTTTTATAACTAGATTGTGAAAATTATAAACTGACTTAAGGATATAAAAGAAAATACCAATAAATGAGAAGTGTATTATTTTATGGCATGACACAATAGCATAAAGATGTCTATATCCCAACCACTGTCCTTTCCATTCCTCTCATCTAAGAATAAAAAGACATGTGTTAGAAATGAGAGAAGCACCTGAGAACATTACAAGTGGAAGAGAAAACATCAGCAAGAATCAAAAGGGGAGGATGGTACATCCAGGAAACCACATGCAACACCACATCTTGAGCACAAACACAGTTTCAAAAACTAGGAAGTGGGGTTTGTTTACTGATGAATAATACTAGACAGAAGAAAGACACGTGGTTGGAGATCTTATTACATGTTCGCGTTTATATCAGAGTTTGTACACCAGTGGACCTGAAAAACACAGGTCCATCCTGAGTGTCAAAGTGCAGTGAAGTGGATTCTTAAACATCACCAGTACCATACAACAGCCTAACCCAGTCTAGGATCCACCTGCCCTACAGTCCAGTCAGAGGAGGAACCAGAACCAAGGTAGACTGCTACACTTCATGTTATTTCTTACTCATTACTCCTGTGAAATTTAAATATGCCTCTTAGAGTTTTGACTAAATTAAACTCAAATATTTTCATGTATTGTCTCACATTTGACTTGCTTTCATTTCTTTGGTAAATCATCTCTGAAGACTATTTTATTGTCCAAACCTCCAGTTAAGCCAAGGTCAGTTCCCACTTTTGTTTCTCCTTGTATGTACCTCTCCACAGCAGGCTATAAATGAAGCAAATCTTGGCAGAAGTATAGGGAACGAGGCTGCATGAATACTTCCTCTGATGCTCCAGCAGCTTGGGGACTCATTTTCTTCTGAAGAAAAATGCATCCTTTTAGGAAAAAAATTTAATTATTAAAATCTAAAATACGTAATGTGAATAGTCTCTCTTTGTCCTGTTCAGGCTTAAATTTTGCTTCCAAATTAGTTCTATGTCCTTGAGTACCCTCATTTTATCACAGTTATATCTGAAACACAATTAGATGAGTGGTTTGAGCAATAAATAATATAAATTTAGAGCACTGGTAGATAGATGATCTCCAAAGTCTTTTGTAAAACTAGAAGCACATAACTCCATCCAAATATAGCTCCTTCTCGAAGGAAAGAGGGTTGGCAAAGGCAGAGTAGATGCACAGAGCCAGGTACTGTGCAGGCACTTATTTAACCCTCAGAATAGAATTGCAAAGACTGCTTACAGACCTCTCTTTTACAGATCAGAAAATAAAAGCTATGAGAAGTTAAGTAGCTACCAAGTGATGGAGCTGTAATTCAAATCCAGAGTTCTCTGAGTACAAAATCCTAGTGGTTTCTATCTTGATATTCTGATTCAAATCCTAACTTCTTGGTGCCTTCCTTGACTAGGCTGGCCCATACCAATCTCTTTTTGCTAAAATCTTACAAGCTTATAGTTTATAGAGTTCAATTCACTGGAGTGTATATTTTTCTCTCATGGCCTAATTGGCTCATTTCTTTCACGTTTCATTTGTGTTGGCTGAATGCCTGCCTCTGTTAGACCAGGTACCAGTGATTACTTGTCATTCAAGAAAGCCACTGCATTTTTGATTCGGATCTGCAGAGCACTTGTATGAGAATCACTGAATAATCTACATTTTGAAGAGGATGCTTTTGTTGAATCTAATCAAAGAATCACTGGCCTAGTTAGGGAAGCCTATATCCTCATTCCAGATGGAACTTCTTTGCAAAGTAGAAATTGTATCACAATTCTTCTCTCTGTATTGTGCCAAAGGCAGTCCTAGAATGATCTACTTAGTATTGATCATGAGCAAACTGCCATGCATTTTTTCAAGGTCTTGGTTATAGGAAATGTAGTCTTTTAATGCACCACTTGTAAACTTCATCCCTCCGCGTCAATAGCAAGGTGATTTGTACTCAGTTTCATTCAAAAAATATTTACCAACAGTCTGGCCTTGGGGAACCTGCAAAAAGAAGTCTTAGGAGGAAATGCCAAGCTAAATGAATAAAAATCAATTTAAAAAAATGTAGCAAAGTGAAAAGATGCTCTGGGGGGCAAGATTAATATGATCAAATAGCAAGATGTGGGAAAATATGCCAAATGAAGACATTAAGAAATTAATCAGTAGTAGAATATAGGCTATGGCACCTCTTGTTGAAGATAGAGCTTGTGCTTAAGTCTAGAGACACTCAGAGGGACTTTGGTATTAATATTCAGGGACACAGGCTTATATAGGCAGTTTTGTGTGTGAGCAGGATGTCTGTATGTACGTGTTAGCTTCTCGGCACAAATTCATCATGTTTCTTAAAATAAATCAAAATTTCAACCACACTGCTTATATTATCACAGTGTCCCTTCTCTATGTCTTCCTTCTTTTCTCAAATATTTATCTTCTCTGTCCTGTGTTTTTCAGGGTAGGCTACTATAACAAATGATGCTAGCATTGTAGGACTGTAATATGCAAAGAGTTTATTTTTTAACATGTTACAATTTTATGTGGATAGCGAAAGACAGATGGGTTTGTTCGTTAGAGCTTTTGAAGTGCCCTACATTTTTCTACTTATGGCTTTATACCCTTGTAGGTATGTGACAGTCAAACTTATTTGTCCATGAGCCTGCATTAAAGGATTCCTGGAAATATGATTGAATCAAGGGTGCCATGCAATCTTGTTCTTAGCCGAATGTGTTAGACAGTGTGGCCCAGTTGAAGGAAGCAGCCCCCGGAGGTCCAGCTTTGGAAGGTACATCTCTTGTTGGTGATCTTCCCTTGTGTTCTTCTCCCAAAGCCACCATGAACTAAGCAGCTGTACTTTGCTATTTCTTCCTTCCATGATGTTCCTGCCATGGACTAAACCCTCAAACCACAAACAAAACTCTATTCCTTGAAGTCTTGGTATTGTGAATTTTGTCTAACAATGAGAAAGCTGACTAATACAAGGTCTCTAGAGTTTTTTCCATTAATTAACCTTGCAAACGAAGCAGAAGAGTAAAGATTTGTGCAGACGATTTTCATGGGCCAGGCCATTTCTGCTTATATTCCTTTAGGTTATAATTCAGTCACATGGATAAACCAACCGGCTGGGGATTTAGCTCAGCAGCAAAAGTGCCTGCCTTGCAAGCGCGTGGTCGTGAGTTCCATCCCTGGTACCAATTTAAAAAAAAAAAAACACCTTTAAAGGTTTAATGGGCTGGGGATTTAGCTCAGCGGCATAGGTGTCTGCCTTGCAAGCATGCGTGAGTTCGATCCCCGGTACCAATTGAAAAAAAAGGAAAAAAAACGATAAACCAACCACAAGAAAGAGTAGAAAATATAATCTGTCTAGGTGCTAAGAAAAGAGAAAAACATAGATTTTGGTGCGTTTGATGGCAACTTTCAAAATAACAGGTACTTTGTAGGCTGCTCTGTCACCTCCAAATGAAGTTTTAAGAGGACCATCATATATGTTCATTGATACTGAGAGATAAATGACCACTCAAAATGCCTTGCAGTCTTTTGATTTCTGATCTAATAGGTAAGAGCTACCCCACAAGAACAAAAAAGCTAAATAAATAAAAATTCAAAAGTTCATTAAATCCACAAGAGAATTTAGGTAACAAGGCAAGACCTCCTCCCTGAAAATTGGATAGGTTTTGTGGACAAATTCACAAAAGTCTGGAGGCTTCCCTAAGAATGAGATCCTAGCATTTTTAACTTTAAAGCTCTTCCATACTTAGCCTCCAGAAATTCCTCAGTCACAGTTTTAGTGTTCCTCAAGCAGTGGGTTTGTTCCTTAGCCTTATTTGCAATAAGTTGTGATTTTGTTGCTCAATTTGTCCACCAGATGCTCCATTAAATTCTCAGACGAAGACCAAGAAAAACTACATTGTCCTCTGACAAGAGGAGGGGAAATTTTTGAAAATAAGCACAGCATCCTATTCTAAATAAATCAATAAATTAGTCTCCCTTCAAAAGAAACTGTGTTTTGTTTGGTTTTTGTTTTGTTCTGTTTTATTTTATTTTGTTTTTACAGAACCTAACTATCCAAATAGAAGGAAAATGCCCAGCTATTGGCCCACATAGCCTTCTTAATTTATCTAAGGGTTAAAAGATAACACAGCTCACTAAAGACCAAGACTTAATCATACAACGATAGAATGCTTCCTTCCCCTAGTGACTTACTGTCACATTAATAACCACTCCTGTATAACAACTCCTGTATAACAACAGCATGTTTTAATCAAAAGAACTGTAGAATCACAACCCAACTCAAACATGGCATTGCCAGATTAGGGATGCAAAACAGGTATGATAAAAACCCTGTGTTTTAATGGCAAAAAGGGAACATGATGGAACAGATGGTAACATAAACAGAGATGGAAATAATAAGAAGTTAAAACTTTTAGTAGACTTAAAATACTAGAATTTCTTAAAATCAAGAGGTAGGTCACAAATCAGGGCATTGAGATTATTTATGAAATGTTCATACCTAGGACCACTTACTCTGCCCAATTATGAAACTGCTGTACATGAAAGATCCTCATACACCATCTAAAACAAGGCATCATCTATTTTAACCTGTTAAAAGTAATAGCAGTGCATAAACTGTTTTGTGGCATAAAATAACTCCCATTATGGAACCAAAGCACTTACTCATGGGAATTGAGGCATGCCTGAGCTAACTCATCAGATTAGAATTTTAGAACCAGTTCTGTTTTGTTCACAACTGAAAAGTTAACAAAACTTCAGATAGTGATTTTATTTTATCCCCTGTCCATACCTGTTGTTAGTCATCTCTCTGGATTATTCCACAACCTACACAATAATATCTCAGCTTCATGAAACATAGTCTTTCTGATTCAAAGTAAGGAATCATCTGTATGTCAGAATTTCTGGTTCAAAATAAGGAATTAGCTATGTGTCATTTCCTGAATCAATAATGTAGTCTCTGCTATGTGCTACGCATTATAGGGGACTACCAGCAACAGAAAGGGAAAACTCTTGGCCCTTCTACTTAACGAGATCATAGTTTAGAGATTATTGTGAATTATTGGTGTGAAATGACTCAAAGAGTCCTATCAATTATATGATAATAGGAAAATAGATCAAGTTCGAGACCAATAATCCATGAATAATTATTAACATCTGTAGCAAATGGATTCCTACATAGCCATTTCTTAGGAATTTAAGGGACACAGAGAAAAATAGATTTATAAATAGGTTTGCTTCATAATCTAAGGGCCCAGAAATGATCTAAACCTATTATCTAACCCTCAGAAATTTCACTATATTTCTCAAAGTCCCCAACTGACAAAAAATTTCCCTTGGATATAATCAGGAACTTTCAAGTATTTTGCTGTATGTGAAATTTCAGGTCCGTGTGTCACACTCAGAAACAATAATAACATCATATCCATTCAAAATAGGTTTTGCAGTCACTATGCCGGCCATGTGTGATTAACCATATAAAACAAATTGCTGTCAGGATTACTCAATGCAATTTTCTGCTTATTGTGCTTTGCTATAATTCCTCCTTTAATTGGTTATGATAAAATTTATTGAATAAAAACCGTAAGCTGGGCACATTTCTAAGAGTATTACATAAATTTATGTCATAAAATCTTTGTGATGAATTTATTAGATAGAATTTTATTTTAGACATGGGGAAATAGTATATAAAGAAGTTGAATCGTGCATATTAAGTAGACTTTTAGAACTTTCTACCTTCTAATGTTGTACTCTTGATTTTTGCATCTATCTAGATCTTTATATCTATATCTATGAAATCAGCTAATGTACAACTATTATAGTTATTCTTACCAAGAGTTGTATAAAGTCTGCAACAAACTAACAATTCCATCTGCCATACTTTCATAGATACTATCTGAAGACATAAAACTTTTGAATCAGTGAAAAAGAACACTATTGCTCACAGCAGTAGCATTGGTCATATTATTATTACTTTTACACTGGGTCCCCAAACACTAAATTCTTCAGAGCAATACAGAGGGCCAAATAACGCCTGTACATGTAACTAATTGAATGACAGCATTTAAACTCTGAGCTCAGAAACAAATTTTAAAAATGGGCAGAAATCATGCCAGCCTACTCCTTGCTACAAAGCAAAACGTTTCTCCTCCAAGGCTATTTTCTACAAAACATTTTAAAAAGAATTTTAGAACAAAGAGAGGTCAATGCTTTGCTTACAAGAATGCAGAAATACAAGATGTCCATGGCAGAGCTTCTCCCCCAAATCCTGTTCCTAAAACATGAAACTTTTTCTTTTTTGTTGTACCTGCTCTGCCTTTGAAAAGAAATTCTGTGTCAAAGACACTATATAATGGATTACTAGGCTTCCATAAAAAAGAATAAACTTGAGCCATTTGCATGAAAAGGGATGCATCTGGGGAGCATAAATTTAAGGAAGATTGCGTAAAGAGTGACCTGTCCCACAGCCATCTCCGCCAGTGAACAGTGAGGAAGGTGGCTCCTCCCAAAGTTCTGCTCTACTGCAACACAGGGAAGACACACTGGAAGGCCCAGAAAGCAGCCTCTCCCCTTGCTGCTGCCCCGACTGAGGTGAACCCCTCAGGAAAGCCCAGAAACTAGAGGGAACGCGCCAGCAACACAGCTGGGTCCCAACCAGGATGCACAGGATGAACAGGTAGGACTAGTGGGCATGAAAACTCCAAAGCAGCAAAAACAATAGAATCCAGTAAGCATTAAGTTAGGTGAATCAGTGTTGTGCTTGGGGACAAAGATACACGGAACAGAATCAGATGGGTGGAGCCACCCCACTCTCTTTTTCACTGTGTATATTTCTTTCTTTTTTTTTTTCTTTTCTTTTCTTCTTTCTTTTCTTTCTCCTTTCTAAATGACTGGGGAGGACTCCAGCCACAGACAATGAAGCCCATCCCCCAAACCCAGAGACCGGGTTTAGATAATACCTTGTTCACTCTGTCATTCTTCCTCTTCTGCCTTCTTGTCTCCCAAAGTTTGTGTGATTCTCCTTTGTCCTCCAGCCTTGCTTCTACTTGCTTTTCAGCTCTCTTTGGTTTATCCACTGTGCTTCTTATGTCTCCCCAACACAGGGTAAAGCCACTCTACCAAGGGGAAACACTTTGAATTCAGTCTCCAAGTTACAGTCAGTTCTATCACATTAATACAAACTTTGCTCCTATGGCTTCAAGTGCAAAACAAATGGCTACCATAGTTTGTCAGCTTCTAGACTGTGCTTGACGCTATTGTTATTGCTAATTATACTTTAACTGCAATGTCACATCTGTTATAATCAGTTGTTCTCCATTCTGTAACAATAATGGGAAACCCTGGGGTAATAACCTGACTAAAGAACCACAGGCCAGCACCAAGGAACTGGAGACAGAGCCAAAAAGATACCAGCAACTCACTCTAAATTAACTGGGAATTCAGGATCTTGGTAAAGACAAAAGCCAAGAATCTCCTGCACACGAAGACATATCTGAGGAACAGACTTTTCCTAGAAAGGACTTGATATGAGTGATATAGCTACCTACTACAAAAACATACAAGGATCAACACAGAAAACAAAATAAAAATTTTGAAATATAAAATGACAAGATGCAGAAGCAAGATGCAGTGTCAAGCCTCCAGCACACCCAGGAGAAGCCCAAGAGATGATGAGATACAGGAAAATAGAAGACATACACCTGAAATTTCTAAATGATAGCAACCAAAGTAGAGAGACAGATCTATGAGGCTACAGAGGAAATCAGATCAGAAATAATCTCTCAGGTTAATAAAATAGAAATGTCAACATTCATAAAGGAATTGCTGAGCAAAACTAGAGCACAGATAGATAAGGATTATGGTAGTGAAACAATGGAAACTGAACAATCAATATAGGGAAGAAATAGAATGCATGAAATGATTCAAATAGATATCCAGGAAATTAGAAATTGCACTGAAAGCTGGCTAGACCACTTGAGTGAATCAGAAAACAGACTTTAAAACCTTGAAGACAAGATCGTGGCTAGCAATTGTAGAAGGAAAGATCTCTTAAAAACAAGGGACTAAGAAATAACAATTCAACAGATTCAAGATGATACAAAGAAAAACAATGCAACACTAAGAGATGTCAATGAAAAAAGAGGAATCAACACAAATAACATGAAAAAACTATTTGCAAAAATAATAACAAAATTTTCCAAACATGAAAACAGAATCTGACATACAGATAAATGGGCATATAGCACTCCAATTAGCCATGACAAAAAAAAAAACTACACCAAACCATACAATAATCAAGATCTCAGAAATTCAGCACAAGAATAGAATATTAAAAGATGTTGGAAAAAAGAAACAGATCACCTATAGAGGAAAGTCCATTAGAATCATGGCAGATTTCTCAGCACAAATAACCAAGTTAAGAAGAGTTTGGGGTGAAGTATTTCAAGTCCTGAAAGAAAAGAATTTCCAACTCAGATTGATATACCTTGCAAAACTACCTTTCAAAATTAATGGATAAATAAGATACTCCCAAGAAAAAAGAACAACTAAAGAAATTCAAACCAACCAACCACCAAATCAACCCTCCAAGAGCACTGAAAGATATTCTAGGCAGAGATAAAAATGAGGACAATGCCAAGAACACCAGAAAAAAGCCCCGAGACAGGGCAAGCAATTAAATAGAGGGAAACAGAAAAAAACAAACAGTAAGAAAATAACATGACAAAGATAAATCAACACATATCAGTTTAATCATCAGTGTAAATGACTTCAACTCACCAATGAAAATAAACAGACTGGCACAATCAGTCAAGAAAAGAATTCCAACAATATGCTGTATACAAGAAATACTTTTAACTCAAAAACAAATTCATACAATGAAAATCAAAGGATGAAAAAAAGAATACTCCATGCAACAGAAACATAGAAAAAAGCAGGAGCAGCTATTCTGTTTTCAGACAGTGTGAACTATAAGCCATGAATGATCAAAAGAGATAAAGAAGGTCACCATATACTTTTTAGGGAAAATGAATTTCAACAGGAAGAGATAGCAATCATAAATATGCATGCACCAAATATGGGAGCACCCACCTATATAAGACAAATGTTAATAGACATGAAAAACCAAATAAGCAATAACACAATTGTAACAAGATATTAACACCCTACTGTCACAAAGAAATAAAACAACTAGTCAAAAAAATCAGCAAATAGCAGAATTGAAGCAAACCTGTGAACAAATGAACTTAATAGACATTTAGAGTGTTCCACCCAACATCAGGGATCAAGAGGTGAAGAGGAGGAGAAAAAAGAGAAGGAAAGAGGGTAATAAAAAGAATTAAGATGTGTTATGTTCATGTACCAAATTTACACAAGCAATGTACTCTATATGTAATATAAACATGTACCAATAAAAATAAAAACAGGAAAAACATACTGCTGCTTATCTCCTACTTTCCTTTATTGTATTTTCTGTCATACTAACAAATACCTTAGCTTTCAGAGGACATGTGGATTACTAAAATAAATACTATACTTTTCTCTTCAAGGCTCCTTAAGAAATTTTCAATTCTTTTGCAAGTGTTTGGTGATGTGGCAAATATCTAAGTGATTATTTTCCAACAGACTCATAACTCAAAACAAATGTATTTTATAATCCACATCTAAAATGTCCCTGGAATGTCTCATGTGTTCCACGATAGCTTTTGGTCACAGAGGCACTATACTCACTGGTGCATTAAGCCAATGAGGAGGTCAGGGCGAAGTATGCCGTTAGATGTCAGGCGTGGTTGTAAGGGGTGTGTCACTAGGGATGTGATTTGGAGGGGGAGAATGAAATTATCTCCTTCCTCAGCTCCTCTCTCCCCTCTCTGCTTCTGGCTGGCCTTGGTTAAACACATTTCCTTCACATGCCCTTGCACTGTGCATCTCTACCAGCAAGCCAGTGGATTATGGGTAAGCTAAACCCTCGAACTGTGAGTCAATGTCAACCTTGGCAAGTAGAAACCTAATTAATACAACAAAGATTTTAGTACAAAATAAAGAGAAATAGGTGAGAATAATGTCAACATATTTCTAACCTAAGACTTTCAGAATATTATCAACATGTAACCAATATAAAAAATTAATAATGTATTTTACATTCTTCCTTCAAACTGTGTTTTTGTTTTTGTTTTTACAAGGCTGTGGACTGAACCCAGGACGTTGAGCATGCTTTTTAAAGACTACTACTGAGGTACATCCTCAACCTCAAAGTAAACATTTTTGAAATACATTGCATTTCAAATTTACAACACATCTCATATTGGGGAAGACGTATTTCATATTACCAAAAGCCACATTTGACCAGAGGTTACTGGTTTTAACTACTGTCCCATCACTGGGACACAATAGCTAACACAATTTAAAGAGGGAAAACTTGACCTTTGCTTACAGTTTTCAGTCCATAGTCAGCTGGCTTCAAGTCAGATACAGGATGCCAGAGGGACTTGGTGGGGGGAAATTTTGTTCAGCTCAGCAGTCATGAAGCAGAAGAGAAAATGCTGCAGAGGGACGTCATGCCCCCACCACCCCTGTGACCCACCTCTAACTTGGTCCTACTTCCTAACAGCAGTCAGCTATGAGCTCATCAGTGGGCCAACCCCCTGAAGACTATAGAGCCCCTATCCAATCACCTTCCACACAGATACAGAGTTTGGAGAGAATCTAAACCATAACAACATTGTACTGGACAGCACAGCATGAGATTTGAAAGGAAAGGTTGCATTCAATTTCCAAAATGTTTCCTCAAAGAGAATAGAATGTTCTTTCTCTTGTTCAGCTGTTCTTCTGCAAAGAAGTGACAGATGAGAAAGGGGATTACTAGGTTTCAGAAAAATGAAGCACATGTGTCACAGCTTTATTCTATAAAAACACAACCTTATTAAGCCATTCTTATTTTTTGTCCCATACTAATACAATATCTTTAAAAACATAAATTGTATGGTAGTCATTTATGCATTCTCAGTATCAAATGGCATGTAAAACTATGAGCATTTATTGAGGTAAGAAGTGTAGTTAGAACAATGATTCAAATCACAAAGAAATAATTTTAAAAATATATGAGAGTGATGAGTCATAATCAGAATTGGTACTGACTAAAATCAATTACTAATTAACACTCCACCAATCAGAAATTCACTATTTACAAGGTAAGTGTAAATGTATATTGCAAATGCATAAATAATAATGACATAATTATGCAATTCCATGCCAGCCTCTAATATAGAAATTCTTTGAATTAGTAAAAAAGTTGTACTAATTGTGATTTGTACTGTCTAGAAAGATTTGCTGAAGGCACTGGTGATTCATATATATCCTGGAGGATTATTAGGATCAAATTGAAAACAATCACTGACATATTCTCAGTTATTGTCTCTCATCAGCAGTGACATGTGGTTCATTCTTTGTCTTAAAACAGGTCTAACTCTTGACTTCTACCACTGGATTTTTTATTTACTTCGAACTGTTAATGAGGAAAAGTTAGGTATAATTGCAAAAATAATACGTAAACATCGTTAAAAATTCTGAAATCACATAAAAATTCAAAATTTTTACTTACACAGGTAATATATGCATAAAATATAAATAAAAGATACATATAAGATGTCCATTTATCCTAACATCCACAAACAGTAGTATGGTTAACATAATGCATATCGTGTTCTATCATGTTTAGTAAATAAGCATCTTTCTATAGGAAAATTATCATTAGAGTTTATTGAGTGTATTATACTTTATTTCATTGATTTCACAACTCATTTGATCTATAAAAGACAATTCCAAATGTATACCATAATATAAAAATGCAAAATACACTTTTTCATGTTTTGTGCATACATTTCAACTAAATTTAAGTAGCACAATGATAAAATTAATGATTGTAGGAGTCAACATCTTTTAACAAATACTAGTTCAAAAAGGTCAAACCATTTTGTGTTCCACACATTTTTATATATGATGTTCTTTTCCCCATAATTTTCTAATTTTGTAGGTTAGAGTAGTATACCATTGATTAATGTAAGTTGTATTTCTTTGATCAGTCATAATAATTTTCTTTTAGATCATGTTTTATTAAATATAGAAGTTAGATTCCAAGAATCTGCACTTTTAAAAAAAAAGTTTTTTAAAAAATTTAAATTCTTTAAAAAATTTATTTTATGAAAAAATTAAATGAAATTTCATAAATAAATAAGAGGATAACAGGAGATGTTACACTGTGTATCATGGTCTTCAAAGTACTCAGAGTAAGATATAAACAAAAAAAAGGGCTGGGGATTTAGCTCAGCAGCGTAAGTGCCTGCCTTGCAGGCGTGTGGTCATGAGTTTGATCCCTGGAATTGATTAAAAAAAAAAAAAAGATGTAAACAAAAAGATTCTTACAAAAATAAAATATAATAATACAAATCTTTCTTTTCTACAAACTAGGATTAGCCAGCAGTATAAATGAAACCAAGTAGCATATATACTGAAATATTATTAAAACAATGGAATTTGTAATTGGGGAAAGTATATGAACTCCCTATATCCTGTGGATCTCTTTCCTACGTTGATTTTTATTTATCACTGTGTCAGCTAGGGGTGGGGTAGACACAGGTCCAAGAATCTGAATGCTAACAAGATGTCTTTCAGACATTTTCTTTCCCTTTCTTTTTAACTTGCTGCACCAAATTTCCATTTTTTTATTTTAAAAACAAAAAAAGAACAAAAATTATACAGAATTTCAAAAATAATAAGAGATTTACACTGGTTAATGTGTTGTGTTTGTTATCTTCAAAGTAATTGTTCAGATTACAACATATAGTCATGTAAAGCACAGTAGAATTTGAAAAATCTTCAGGGAGTCATCAGGGTTCAGCATTAGAGCAGATTTGTACTTTGAAGCATTAGAGCAAGTATTTCTCAACTGCGTCTGTTGGTAACTTTCAATGTAAACCCTGACATTCATAATTATATTCAGTTCTTGACTTTGCACTGAATAACAAACACTCAACACTGATGCATCTTCAGTAAAATTGTCTGGGTTCGATGTTATTTATTATCAACCTCACATTGTACTTCCTCATTGTATTGTTGGGAATAGAAGCCATTCTGCTATCAAAATTATACAAGGGACATGATACTAAGCAAACTAAATAACATTTGCCTAGGAATTAGCAAAAGACAATTGGAAGTACCTCCATTTTAAAGAGTATATTTATACAATGGCCTGGAATGTTAACAAACAAAGAAATAAAAGAACCGAAGCCTGCCGGGGATATAGCTCAGTGGCACAGCCCGAGTGTGGCAAGCACAAGATCGTAAGTTTGATTGCTGATACAGAAAAAAAGGAAAAAGAAAAAACTGAGGACCAAGATGGACTCATACCCTAGCAATATAACATGAGAAGTGATCCTGTGGTTCTGTATAAATTGAGGTAATTGCTTTTATGATAGTTTTTAGTTACCTGGACATCAATTTTAAAAGTTCAATTTTGGTATAATTATGAAGTCAAACTTACAGGTCAGCACATGGAAGAGAATGAAAATTACCAAAGATGCAATTTCATTCTGCTGAGTCAGAACAGATACATGAATATGGTCCACTGTGAAGCCAGAGAGGACCAGAGAGACATTTAACTATATCCTATCTGTGATTTTTCTTGCAACACAATACCTCGTAGTATTTGTTGCCATACATGTCACATGCCAACCATTTAGCGCTGTGATGAAAGAGAGGAGCCTAAACTTCAGTTTTTAAGAAAGAGGAAAGTGTTTGGACACTGTGACCTGTGAAAACAGTGTCCAGAGCTTTCATTTGGCCCTAAGCCATGAAGTGTGAAAAGTATTAGAATCAAAGTGCTCTTTTTGCTCATTGTGAAATGAATTAGTCATTACAAGCCAATTCTTCATGGACAGATGTCCAGACAACTGTTGCTGTGGTTACTGCTCAAAACAGGTTTTTGGAAAATGAATAAAATCTATATGTCATACACAATCACTGTAGTAAAAGGTACAGGCACAGAACCATAAAAACAAACCTAGTAATGCAGCATACCATTGCAACAACTTAGAATGTGATCCTTGCTCTCCCAGTATTCAAGGAAATGGAAACAGCTACAGAATTTTAAAGTATTATGAAGCCAAAGAAATCTTTCAATTTCTCCTCCATTTTCTGATATCAATTTATTTTAAATTTCCAAGAAAGACTATATTTTATTAAATAATAAATATGAAAATGGATTCAGCAACTCTCCTTTAAAATTGTTTAAAATTAGGTTAAGAAAATATTAAATGTGTTAAACATTCTTTCTTTAAATGTACCCAATGCATACTTTTTCCTTCTAGCAATAATCAAAGTTATAAACAGTTGTGGGCTATTACCCTAAATATCCTCTATTTTTTCCTCTGAAAGTCATACTTTAGGTAATTTTCCAGTTTTAACGCATATTTACTTAGACTTAAAAACAAAGTCCAGTTCACTACATGCTATGTCAGTATTAACCAACAACTTGCCATAGTGTTGTTTTTGTGTGCTATTTAGACAGTTAATTTGCATGTGTGTATAAGAGAAAGGTCTAAACATGAGTTATTTTATAGAAATTAGCAATTAGATTTATAGGTTTTACTTAGCCATGGCAAAAGTCACACCATTTCCTTTATCTTAATTAGTACTACTATTAATAGGTCTATGGAAGTCCACTGTAATACCTCTCCAGCTTTATTTTAAGAAGGAATCATCTCAAATAATATTATGGTTTAGATCTGAAACGTCCCCCCAGCCTCTTATGTTTACAGGTAAGGCCTTTGGAAGGTAACTGGATCATGGCAGAATTGTGCTTAACCTGCTATTAGGAGGTGAGTCATGACCAAGGTGGGTCACTGTGGCAGGACCTGAAAATTATAATCTCCCTGCCTGCCTGCCTGCCTCCTTTTTCCCTCTGCCTCTGGCTGCCATGAGATATCATGTATAGCTTTTCTCCACCAGACCTTTCCACCATGCTGTTTCTACCTTGGATACGGCTGACCATAGAATGAAAATTTGAGTGAAGGAAAAAAAAGAAACCCCAAACCCCTCCCCTCTACGTTGTGAGTGCCAGGTGTTAAGTCCCAGTGATGAAGACAGTAACTGATACAAATAAAATTAGATTTCTAAGGTAAGATTTATAGTATTATGATTATTTACAGATTTGTTGAATGTTTAACCACACAAGGATTTAAGATGATAATCGTGATTTAAGGAGGCAGTGATGTGTGACAGTGGTTGCAATGATACTGGCAGTGCCAAGTAAGGAAGTGCACGTACCTTGTTCAAAGCAACTTTCTTAAAACACGATTCCATTCTTACACATTACTGCTTTTCTTTTTCATAACAACTGCTTTACTGAAGGATACCATGAAGCCGGTGGCAGACCTGGCCCCATTAGTGATTAAGAGAAACTTTCAACCCAACTTTAATTTTTATGGAATTTTGAGAAAATGAACTCCTTTTATTAAGAGAAACTACCCCTAGACAAGTGCGAAGGCCTGATGTGGCTTAATTACTAAAGCAATAGTCAGAGAAATGTACTTTTTATGTGTATTGAAATTGTGTAAAGGAGAGCAGACATTTATCTTTCAATAAATTAATTAAGAAAAGCATTACATGGAATGAGAGAAGTTAAACGATGTTCTAAACTGTACATTGAATTCAATTACCACTGAATAGTGCCACTTGTATTAAGGTGAGAGATCTTAAATATAAATATGATTCTGTGGTTTTGGTTAGAGTTAGTTTGCTTTTTTTTTTTAGGAGCACTATGTACATTAGTACTGCTGCAGCCTGCTTGGTTTCAAGAATAAAAACTCTCTAAACCCAGTGGCTTTCCAATATGTCCTAGTCTCAGAATTCTTCCTACAGAGGTCAATGAAGATGCAGAATCTCTTATTGATTCAGCATGATGTCTCATAAAACTCAAACAAAATTATTTAAGCAAAAAGAAATTTTACTGTCTTATATAGCTAATAAATTTTAGGAATAGGATCTGCTCTAAAACCTGATGCAGAGGTTTTGTTTGCATATCAGGACTTGTGGTCTTCTATCTATGATCTCTGCCTTTGGTTGTATGTTTCTATTACCAGATACCAGGGGGTGACTCCACACCAATATGGTCTCAAGATGAACAGAGCATTTCCAGATGCATTGTTTTCTCAGTTTTAGGTACTTGCTCAAAATTAAGTACTTCAATAACAAGATTCATTGAATCTTACTGTACTTATTTGACATGGATACTTAATTCACTCATTAATGTATCAACTGACTTACATATGGGTCACAGCCTCTAACTCTGAACCAAAGAAGAGTCATGCCCAAGCATGGGTACACAGTGTAGACTGGGCATGGTAACCAGAACCAACCTAGATAAAGGTAACAACAGAATGAATAATTGACATGAGAAGCCAAAAATAGCAAGGATTCATCACATCTACAAAAGTTGATGACAGAGTTTATTCACTAACTCATTTCCTCATAAAACTGCTCTGAGTTTCTACTATGCTGATTTTATGCTAGTTGGAAAGTACTTAAGACAGTTCTTTTCTATATGCTGCCTTCATCTTAATGGATCAAACTATATCACACAAATACATAAAATCTATATTTCTCTGTGTGTACACATTAAATTATTTACTTGGTATATTTAAATAGAATGTGTACCTTTCCTAAATGTTTGAAGAGGAAAACTAATTCTTAACCCCATCCATTATTACCACACATTCCAGTGTTATTGGCAGAAGCTACTAAGAACTTTGTGTTTTCCAAAACACTTCCTGTGATGTATTAATTAGGTTAAATAGGAAAATTTTTAAAGTTGTACATTTCATGTGTTGAGCATTACATAAAGTTTAAAGTCTAGCCAGAAAACTGAATACCTGCTTCCAATGGGGCAGAAAGAAACCTCTGGAAATTTCATGAACTTTTCCCTTGTTTAATATTCAAATACAAAAGTACATGATGATGAATGACTTTTGTATAAATAAAAACAAATAAATCATAAGACATAAATGCATGGAACAATTCTAAGGAAAATAAATTATGCCTGCCTATAAATCAAGGTAGTATGAAACATAGATTGCATGATAGATTGATATAAAATTAAATGTGAACTTCAAAGGTATGCTATGTCAAAAAGTGCTATTTTAAGAAGAAATGGACATGTAATGGTTCTCTTTAGATGGCCATCTAAAACCATTATTTAGATTCAATTTTGACTGTGCAAAATAGTAATTAACAAGAAAAAATATATTAGAAAGTTTAATAAGACAATGAATTAATTGTCATAATACTTGTACATTTTAGCATGCAGAAAATTTAGTCCATACTTGAGAAACAACAGAAGATAAACATAAAAGTATCATTTTGTATTCAGTGAACAAACCTAAATCCAAAACGCTTCAAATATCTTCATTTGCAAATGGTTTAATAGATATTTCTTAGTGGGAGTAAATGGTTAAGCAAGAGCCCTTCAAATCATCTGTGAAAAATTAATTAGAATAATAATCAGAGGAATCAGACAATAACAAAAAAGAACAAGGATGAATACATAAGTAGGAGGCCTTGTCCTCTTGCAAAACAGGCTGGAGCAGGGTACAAAATAAGTATGTAGCACAGCATGTTGCCAAATGACAGAGAGCCAAGAGTTACGAAGCACTGTCACACAAACACAGACATGTCACATTCAGGTAAAGCATGCATCAGGGCTAATATCTGGAACAGAACATTGGAGATAGGATAGCTTCCTTAGGTTGAACTAAGAAAGAGGAAAGAAAATTACAAAAACAAAAATATATCATTTTAAGTCTATAGAACATGACAACTAAATTTTATAGTATAATTGAGAGTCCCATGAATATGATAAGCATGTCCAACTCAGTAGAGTTTAGAAACAGACTTCAGAGATCTGTTTTCCTAAAAGGAAGTAGTACCACATATTTTCTTATTTTGTTCTCTGCATACTTCAGGATTTTCCCTATTCAATTCACTGTCAGGCAAAGGCCTTATGTACACACACATGCACACACACACACACACACACACACACGCATACATACACATTCCTATATAGAAACACTCAGCCCCTTGTTTCTCCAGTGATCTGACACACAATCCAGACCCTCTTAGCTTCTGACCTGTCTTTTGCCAAATCCTTTTTTTCCCTCCCTTCTTTGGTTCTATAAATTAAAAACTATAACTATCAGAATTTTGTCTTGTCTATCCTCCCTATCATATTAAGTATCCATGTCAAATAAGTACAGTAAGATTCAATGAATCTCGTTACTGAAGTACTTGTCTATCCTCCCTATCATTCTGAGGTTTGCATTTGCAAACCTCATAGAAGAACTGTGAATATGTTGGATGTATTTTATAAGGAAACTGTCATTCTAACTTTCATTTGTGGCGGTCCATAAACACTGGTCCAGAGTACACAGAGATTAGTAGACAGAAACTGTAAGAGACATTTGTTTGCATATTGGGCCAATCCAGAAGCCAGCTCTTCAGCATCCTCTAAGAACTTTCTAATTGCCCAGAACAACATGTTAGAAGGAAATTAACTAAATGTTTTGTCCTTGGGATAATAGAAAGAATGAATCCAGAGGTAAGGAAAGATCTCTTATGGAAGAACATGGCTTATAAGTGGCACAGAAATTTCTCACACAGGAAAAATTGGACTACCAAAATCAGCGTGATGGATTGAGCAAGGAACTTACAAGAAAGTAAAATCCAAAAAGCTGAACCATAAGTCCAGAATATCTGCCACAGGAAGAAGTCAGTGCAACCTCAACATAACACTGGGTCCTGGTGGCATCATTCTTACATACGGTCAAATTCTGTATCTAACAGTACCCAGACAGCCTGGTTTTCATCAGGAAAGCTAAAGGATGTCAAACTCCTAATGAATGGATACACTTTTCAAAATTGTATGTTGTCTCTCTCTAAATAATCTCTCATCTCTAGTAATTCCAAAGACTTCACTCAAATCTATCCTCAATACTACCTCCTGTCTCTCTAGCCACCCAAACCATTCTTGTCTCTTTTCCTATTACCTTTATTTATGAATTTTTACTGTTACTCATGTATTTATTATGTAGCTTTCCTCATTGTTTTCCTTTAATTTATGCTTCATTCACTATATTCCTGATAAAAAGTGGCTTTCACAGAAAAGCATGCATCATTCTCATTATACTTACTGGCGTTCATTTCTTTCCCATTCTCTACTCTATCAATTCTTTCTCCCTTGTCACAAAAATTCCAACCTGGACCAACACTGGATTACCTTTTTAGACAACTGGGAGAATCAGAAGCTGAGTATTCAGAACAAAATATTTTGGGGGCTTGTGGTAAGAAAGAGGAAAAAAGATCTTTCCCCCAATCACATCATTCTGGTACTATAACAAGATTATGGCATTTAGAAATTAAGGTTGGGGTGGAGAACAGGCCAAAAAAGGAAGCAAACACATAAGGAAGAGTTTGAATAGAAAGACTAATGTTTAGTTTGTTTTATGAGCCAATTTGTATTTGGGCACAATCCTTGATCCATTCCAAAAAGTCAAAGATAGGCTGAATTCACAACCTAAACAACACTGCAAGTCAGCATATCCAGAAGTGAGTCACCAGCACCACTAAAATATTATGTCAGAAAAAGACTCCTGGGAAATTTTGACAAATCATATTCATGTCTTTGTTACTCACAAACATACTTGCACATTCTTAGAATTTCGCTGAAGTAAATCTGCTTAATTCATTTATGTGGGTGTTTCTCAGGCTTCTTGGGGCAAGATCTTACTTTCTGGTAGGGTGCTTTTCTCTTAAATGCATTGATCTGGTTGGCTTTTTGAAAGGTAAATAAGGTAAATAAGTGAATATGTAGAAACATACCTGACCAATTTTAACAATGTATGCTAATATCTGAGCTCACTTATAGGCTATGCCGTAGCTTCCAAAAAATATCCATTCATTGCTTCAGTTCAGCTCCACTTGCTATCAAGTGGTTTAATCACTGAGAACTAAATTGTAATTCTCTCTTTTTAATGTAGAGTAGTTTCTAGTCAGAACTTTAATGACTCTCCAAACAATAACGTTTGGCAAAGAGAAATGTTGTCAGTCAAGCAGAACTATAAACATCTGTGTTTATTTAAAATGAACTTCCCTTTTAATTAAATACATAGATGTACCAGGGAATTTCCATGTCAATGGAAATGCTGCTGGAAGAGCATCTAGTCTTCCAGAAAGAGTGTGTGCCATCTAAGAAACTTGATGCCTTTCTCTCATTATGAGAAGGCAATTTCTATTGATATTGTTTCAAAACACACCATCTTCAGGTTTCAGAATTCTTACATCTGCATCTTATATTCAAGGATATAAGCACATATGTTTTAAATGTGTGGGAGCAGGGTTATGAGAGGAAGCCTTACTAGTGAATAGTGTCGAAGTTTTTATGTTATGTCAAACTCTGTCATCTTCATTTTGCTTTAAAAACTACTTTCAACTCCTTTTATAGAAAGACTGTGACAAAATAATGGCAATGTACTATCAATTGTTCACTAGTCTAAAAATAGGTCATTATCATGAATTTTAGATGTAATTAAACACCATAACATAATTATTTTATCCTAGGCCATATAAAAGCCATGTGTCTTTTCTCTTGAAATCATTCTGAACTTTTAAAAAAAATCTCTGAAATTTTAATAACCATAATACTGAAACTTAAAGAAATGTAGAAATTTTAAGAAATATTTACATACATATACAAATTCTGACTTTTCAATATGATCAGATTAATTTACAAAAGTGAACAGTTATCCTTACATTATAGTAATTTTTAAATAATAACAGTTTATAATTAAGTCTAGAAGAAAGAAGAAATTACTATAGTTTGGGCATATTTACCACAGAATCTCTTTTCAAGAGTATCAAATAGTTAAAATAGGGTGATAATAATTAAAAGCATAACTATAAGTATTGTGCATCTTAATAATTCTACTCTTTCAGAGCAAATAAATATCACAACTATGAACACTAGCAATATCAGCATATCTTATTAGATAAATGGATACATAGAAATTTTTTAAATATGCAGAACCACTAGGTGCCTCTGATTCATTATCAAATAGATTTCCATTTTCCCTTCATGACATGCAACTATATTATAAAATAAATTACATTGGGAAGTAAATTCTGGAGTGGTGGAAAAACCAGTAAAAATATTTTCTTTCTACTCCAATTGTGAAAAACTACAAACAGCAGATCTTTAATGTAATATCCATATGATTTTCTCAGTTAACCTAAGATTGAAAGTTGTAACTTCGCATTACAGCCACCATCAGGACGATCCCCAAAATGATCGTTTTTATTGGGATGTTTATTCTTTCATGCCTAGGGGACATGTAATCACCATGGATTTTTGACTGTCTTTCCTGAATTTACTCTTGTGAAATTAGGAATTCAAAAATAATCTTTAATCTCTAGAGGAAGCACATTTTTTAAAATTATTACCCTTCATCTTAGTGCTCATGTTCACTCTTATGAAACATTTCAGAAAATAACAGCTCAGGGTAATCCTTATCCTGGCATCACTGGTCACTTCTACAGCAATTAAGTGCTTTTATTTGCCACCAATTGT
The DNA here is from genome assembly GCA_004027455.1 of Hydrochoerus hydrochaeris. Classification (NCBI taxonomy): domain Eukaryota; kingdom Metazoa; phylum Chordata; class Mammalia; order Rodentia; family Hydrochaeridae; genus Hydrochoerus; species Hydrochoerus hydrochaeris. The sequence goes on from PVLA01009852.1 coordinate 48,785, forward strand.
CTGGAACAGCAGCTGAACAAATTAGTCCTGTGCCAGGCTTATACTGCTACACTCAGATGGCAACATATTTTTTGTGTCGGCCAACACAGCTGAGTTCAGAGTCATAAACTTGGTTGTTAAACTAACTCAGAGGGGTCTCATATTCGCCTTACCTGGTAGCATTACATCTCCTCAAGTGACTGCACTTAAGGTCACCTTGCATCTCTGGGTGGTTTCTATTAGCCCCTGCTGGGTTTCTCTTCTTCCTCTCAAGTGGGTGTTCTTCACATTTCACCTGTGGTTGAGGCCCGTTCCAGTTTTCAGGACTAATAAAAATTTGAATAAGGAAAATTAAGCAGCTTTAAGGGGCTGTGCATAAACATCTTTGCGCTCCACCAGACCCTCTGTGAAAATGAGCTTTCTCTTTGTTTATATCAAAGTATTCTTGGGTCTTGGTGACTTTTTTCGTGTTGCTTGGACAACATACCCAACACCCAAAATTAAGGAAGGAAAGGTTTATTTAGCTCATGGTTTGTGTAGGTTTCAGATGATAATTAGCTGGCTCCTCAGCTGGCACCAAGGCAGAGTGACAAGGCAACACTTCAAGCAGCAAAAGATAGCAAAGCAAGACCAAATGCTGGGAGGAGCAAGCCTCTTTTCCTTCCTTACATTGTAAGCAGCCTATGCACCTTGGGGTGGGTGTAGCATTCACACCAGCTGGGTGGGTGCCCTCCTCTTGCACAGCTGAAGGTGTTACAAAGTAAGGACTCTAGCCTCTGCTGAATCACTTAGTAAAATTTTTGACCTTCTCAAATTGACACAATAAACAACATCCTAGAGGGGTAAGGGCGTGTCCTTTACATCCCAGGATGTAGAGCTGCTGAGTCACTTAGCTAAGCTTCTGGACTTCTCAAGTCAATACAATGTTTCAATCATACCATCTTGTAAACATGACAGTCTGTATCTGGAAGCTGGGTATGTATGAGTCTTGTCACCTGTGCCAATCTGGATGCCTATCGCATTGACTCTATGCATTTGAAACCTCTCTTCCTTGCTTCCCTCTCTTCTTCCAAGCTTGGGCATTGAGTATCATCCTTTATGATTTACCAACTGCTTTTTTTCTTGCAGACTGACCTGATGCTGATTTGCCTATCTGGGTTTCACATTGCTGAATCCCTGGTCTCCCTTGTTCATGGTTTTACCTTTGTGTTAGAGCAGACTCTCTTTGATCTTGAACACCTCCTCCAAGATGTATCAGTGATTGTGTCTGCTGAGTTTCCCTCCCATTGGAACACAGATCTGAATGCAGTTTCTCAGACCGTTCCCTACTCATCTGTGCATAGCACCACAAATTTTTTTGGTGAACGTAATAAATGATTGGAGTTAAAAGCTCCATGATCCAATGCAAAGTGAAGTGTATACAATTTGAGAGAAACAGTTAAATAAATATCATCAAACTAGAATGCTTTCCTCCACATTTTAGTGCAATTAGCACAATTGGGGATTGAAGTTTCATTACACTACCCCAAATACCAGCTGCCTTCCTGTCAGAAATCAACCAAATATGCCAAGACAAGATTGAAATTTGGACTGTTCTATGACTACAGAATAATTCAACTTAAAAGGACCAAGGTCCATCTGGTCAATTAACCTGCAAATTTGGAACTGATTCTGAAATCAATATGTTCAATCTGCTTTTAAATTTCCCAAAGATGGATGTTTTGTAGAATTTATAACATATGTGAGAAAAAGTAATTACTCTTAAGGCTAGAAGTTTGCCCTTGTATATCAGAGCATCCCTGTTTCTGAAATATTCACTGACTTTCCGATAATTCATTTTTTTTATTTCAAGAAAAATATTTGAAGCAGAATGAGGGTAGAAATAATACAAAATCTCAAAAACAAAACAGAAAAACAAAAAAATAGTAACCAGTAAGAAATAACTAGTTGATAATTACACATTTTCCTCTTAGAAGTAGTTGTCCAAGTTACAAAAGTAAAGCCTACAAAGTGGACATCCAAACAATGAGACTGCAATCAGTTTTGTTCATCCATCCAATAAAAAATTTAGCAACATGGTTATCAATCCCACACATTCAAACATACATGCAGTTACATCCTTTAGAATACTTTCTTTTCCTCTCTTTTTTCTCTTTATAATAACTATAATCCATTGTCATAAACTACTTAAAAGTTCTACACATATATAAGTCTCTACATGTATACCTAGCCTTTCTGTATTAGAGAGAGAAACAAATCAAAACAAGTCAACAATACAAATTCCTAGAGAAACACGAAATGAAAAGGACATATAAAACCACAATAATAGGTGATCTACGGTAGTTACTATTATGTCTCTTGTTTTCAATAAAATTGTCTATATTATCAAACATAGTATAATTAAACAGCATTGCATCACACTATTAATAAAATCTAAACATTGGAGATATATAGGACTACAAAGGCAGTTAATAATCAAACCAGAATGTATATCCTATTGAATCTTGTCATCTTCAGAGTAGTTGCCTCCACTCTCAGACCTGATACTCTCAAGCATACCAGATTCAAATAAAATCAGTCAAGATAAAACAGTGATATAACCAATCTTCTCTGTCTTATCTCTGCCATGCTATTTTTCTGTCATTGCTG
>PVLA01009852.1:51512-70103 GCA_004027455.1 Hydrochoerus hydrochaeris
TGAGAAGTCTGCTGTGATTTTGATGAGTTTTCCTTTATACGTAATCTGTTTCTTTTCTCTGACTGCTTTTAATATTCTGTTCTTGTGATGGATTTCTGGGATCCTGATTATTATATGTCTGGGTGGAGATCTGTTTTGGTTGTAGCTGGCTGGAGTTCTGTATGCCTCATTTATCTGAACTTCACTTTCATTACCTATGTTTGGGAAGTTTTCCTTAATTATTTCTGTGAATAGACTTTTTATTTCATTTGTATTTGTTGCTGCATCTTCATTCACATATTTTATTCTTAGGTTATAAATCCTCTTGTCATCTGCTAGCCTTTGTATCATTGCTTCCTGGTTCCTTGTTATTTTTAAGAGATCCTTTCACAATCATGCTTTGCAAATCTATCTTCAAGTTTTAAAAGTTTGTCTTTAGTTTCTGTTAAAAGTTTTTCCCATGTTTCAATGGAGTTTTTAGTTGCCTGATACTCTCTTTGGATCTGTTTCATATATTCTAGGTTTTGTTTATATTCTTCATCAAAGGCTTCTCTCCTTTCTCTGGGTACCTCTATTCTTTCATTTGTGCCTACTTCAGGATTACCCAGGACTTGTTTTATTGATCTTCCTATATCTTGCTTCACCTGAGTTAGAATTTCAGATTGAAATTTGATGATAGGTCACGGAGGTATTTCTTATTTCTGATGAGGCTGTCTCTGACATTACAGGTTTGCTGCCCTCTACCTCCTCTGCATTTACCTCTGCTGGACTCACTTTCCCTGGGTCTGCATTTGGGGACCTTTTGTTGTTTCTCTGTCTTGTCATGTTTCTGGCCCCCTTCAGACAGGTGGGTGGTGGAGGTCTCTGGGCCTTTTGTATTGCTTACAGTTTTTTCTACAGTGCGCTGGCTAGGGAAGTGCTGCCCCCTAGTCTGCTGTTGATCTGTGAGGTGCACACTGAGAGCCAGCCCCTACCCCTACGCGCCAGTCAACCAGTTTATGCTTCAACAAGTTCGTGTGGTCCCTGGGGATGCCACTGGTCTAGAAAAGCCTCATCCTCATCTACCGGGTTTCAACCAGGGGCCTAGTCCAGCCCAAGCAGATCCCACCAATGTGCTTTGGACTAGGGACCGTCAATGGATGTCGCCTAGGGTTTTGATTCAAGCCAGCCCTGCCCAACTCCAAAATGTTGACTAGCAGGTCCTCCCGCTCTGGGGAATCCAGTTCTTGTCACTCACCAAAGTTCATGCAGCTCGACTGGCTGTTTCCACTCCATGCCGCAGCACCTCCTCCAGCTGAGGGTCTGGGGCTCATCAACCTCCACTCCTGGCAGGGCTAAGATCTCAGCTCGATTGATTGTGAGTTGCCTGGCTCTAAGATGTGCCAGTACAGTGACCCAGGCTTGCCCAGCTCCAGCCCTCCGTCCATGTTTCTTTCTTTCTTTCTTTCTTTCTTTCTTTCTTTCTTTCTTTTTTCTTTTTCTTCAATTTCTTCTTGGGTCATCTCCTTTTGTCTGGCCTTCTCCATGTTGTCAGATTCCAGTGTCTGAGTTGGTTTTTTTTCAAAGAGGCTCTCTCATCATGCCACCACTTATGGGCATCTTGCAATTCCCTCTCCCCATATTTCATTTTTATAAGCATAAAATTTATCCTCCTTTGTCTTTCTTGGACACTTGTCATTATTCTGATTTAGTCTTCCATAGAGATTACAATTTTGATCTTTTCTGTTTTATTTCTTGCCCCTACTTTTTTTTTTCCCTAAATACCCCTTGTTTTTCTCAGAAAATCAAATTAATTTGAAAGAGTAAAATTCAGGGAATTGGGTACTGTGCTTCCTCCATCTCACTGCCCAAGGATAATACCAAAATAGGATAGGCATTGTTTGTTCTAATTTCTAAGGGAAATAAGGCAGTGAGAGAGGAGCTAAGCATATGTATGAGTATCAGTCTGATGATATGAATTTCAAATTTAAATTAAAAAATTATTTGTGATACTGTAGAAAATGAATTCAAAATAACCTCAAATTAGAGCATGAATTGGTGTTACACTAGTGATGTTTACCAAAGTTAACTCATAAACAAACGGCTGCAAGAAATGGCTCCCCATACTCACAAAGCAGTTCAAAACTTAATATGAATGGGAAACAGTCTATAAAGATATTTTGCTCTTAACATGTGGTGCTGAATATATCACTGGGTTGTTGCAATTGTAAGGGAATGAAAGCATGAAGGGTTTTTCAGAAGGTCACATTTCTCGGACTGCTACTTGAAGACAACACTTGGGAGCTAAAATAAAATCTTCTCAACACGAAACTAATTTTCTTGATTGAGCATCCACCCAAACTGTTGAGGCAAAAGTCAGTGACTTGCACTATTGCTGTTGCCATCTGTTTCACAAGAACAATTGTTGATTAATGTGCACTATGTAAATCCATCCTCTTTACAAGCAGTGACCTACAATTACTCATGCAAAACTATACGATGAAGCAGTGAAGCAGTTGATTAATGACAATAAAGCAGCGTTAAAGATCTGGCCAGTCTGATGTTATAGAGTAGGTAATATATTTCAGCTACTGGGGCTATGTTAGTCAACAGAGCTCTTCAATTGTAAACAGTTGATGTATGTTTCTTTGAAAGCACTTTTCCTGTTTACTATACAAGATCCTGATGTGAAAGCACATACATCTCTTTCAGACATTAATCAAGTGATTTGAAATTGCCAAATAAAACTTTTTTTGTTTTCTGCTTCCTTAATTCTTTGCCTTTTCCCTTAAAGAATTTATAATTTTCTGGATACTTACTGTAGCAATTCATATTTGGAACTAAATCCTCAGTTCCAAGCACAGTTCCTGGTAAAATTGTTCAGTGAATATTTTTTTGGTTGCATCATTAATGATATTGGCCATTTGAATCAAAAGTTTTAGAATATATACACATTTTTAGGTCAAAATTTCTATACTTAGAATATTCATATAATGGGAAAATTAAATGAGATAAGCTCCCAAAGTTAAAGGTGCAAGAATATCATTTATAACACTGACTAAGAAAAGAATATAAAAAACTTAATCTGCCCATGTCATAATTAAATTATAATGTACTTAGTATTTTGTGTCATTATTAAAAATGATGTAACTATATAATGAGTGGCACAGAAAAGTATAATTTATACTTCAGTGTTACAAACTGTGAAACAGTATCCACAGTATAGTTTTAGCATAAAATTCTTGTGTGTATATATGTGGATATTTATATATAATAATATATAGACACACACATAGTTTGAAATAAGTATAATGTTTAAATTTTACTTCCAAGTGGTTCAGTTTCACGCTAAGTTCATGTATATATTTTTACTCTTCTTATTTTTCTACATTTTAGAGTTTTTCTACTAACATGTCATTAAATGTGTAATTACTATAAAATTAAAATAGCTAATTAGATTTCTCAAAGCTGAATAACCCAAATATTGTGTTTATTATCTTGACAGGTAAACCACACATTCTCTAAATTGGAAATTCAGTTTTCTATCAAATGTAGAAATCATTTCCATAAATTCCCTGATTCTTTACACAGAATTTATTTTTTTACATGTATCTAGTGATGAATAGAATTACTTGTTGCTAAAGAGCACCAAAACATCTTTAAATTTGGACTGTGGTTTGCTATAATTTTCATTATAATAATTTCAGTATCATCTCAAAATAAGTTATTTTTCATTGAGTCCCTCAAATATTTGAAAGCATTACATTTTAATATATACAAATTTCAGATGCATTAAAGAACCAATTGTAAAATAGATACATATACACATATATATACACATATGTATGTCCATATGCACTTAATGTCATATACACAAAATGATGAAAGTTAAGGGAAAAATTTAGGAAAAAAACTGTCAATAAATTCATGAAAGTCTTTCAAAACTAGACATCAGAATCCAAAGTCATACTGACATTATTTTTAAAAATTTTTATGTAATAAACCTATAAACAAAATCAAAGTAATATCTTGCAGAAAATAATTTTCAAATATTTATTTTTTTGGTATATATTTTATTTTATTTTAAAGAGTACAATACAACAGAACAAAACAGAACAAAGCAGATCAGAAGAAAACAATGTAAGTAACACAGATTTCAAAGCAAGACAGCAGGAGATCATCACTGGCTATCATATTGTCTCTTGTTTTCTTCTAAATATTTGTCCATATCTTCACACAAAATAAATTTATACATAACAAAATAGTATTAAACTGATCAGAACAGAATGATGAAGGCATTATAGGCCTTCAAAACCAGACAATAGGGAAATCAACAATGGCTGCTACAATGTGGCTCTTTCTTTTCAAAATAGCTGTCCATATCTTCAAGTATGTTGAAATTAAACAATACAAAACAGATTAAAATCACTCTGAACAAAGAACAATAGTATTGCTGGATTTCACAGCATGACGCTATGGAATCATCACTAAATACCATAATGTCTCTTTTTTTTCAAAGTGGCTGTTTTTTTCATCATGCATTATATAATAAATTCTCATAAACTGTTTAGAAGAAGTTTTACATATGTATGAGTCTCTACATGTATATCTATCCTTTCTGTATTAGAGGGGAAAACAAAACAAAACAAAACAAATTCCTAGAAAAACACAAAACAAAAAGACAAATAAATAACAATAGCAAAGAGCCCAAAACACTGACAATATAGGCCTTCCAAACAAGGAGGTAGGAGCATAACTAAGGTTGTTATTTTATATAATGATCTTTAAGAGTTCCTCAGATCACCAGACAATAGTATGTACAATTGTTCCAGTCCTATGAATGTTAACTTTTTCTTCCAAGAACTTATAGAATTTGTAGTACAATCATCTTAGCTATCCTGTGTGTTTATATAATTTTAGATATATTTTCTTTTCCCTTCCTTTTTCTTTTTCCTCATTTTCCCTGAGATATTATTTTTCCCCTTTAAGCAGATTCTTATCTTTCACTATATTTATTGAGGATGTTTTTATCTTATGTACTCTTGCCATTTCTTACACTAGGGAGACTGTATGGTATTTATAAATGTGAGTTTGATTTATTTCACCTATGAATATGCTCTCAAGTTGCATCCATTTACTTATAAATATCTCAATGTGATCATTCTTTATAGCAAAATAGTACTTCATTGTATAAAAATACCACCTCTTTTTTATCCATTCCTCAGTTGATGGACACTTAGGTTGTTTCCAAGATTTGGCTATTACAAATTGTGCTGCTATAAACATAGATGTACGTATATCACTGTGGTATGATGTTTTCAGATCTTCTGGGAATATGCCTAAGAATGGAATAGCCGGGTCAAATGGGACTTCCAATACCAGTATTTTGAGGAACCTCCAAACTGACCTCCACAGTGGTTGTACCAGTCTGCACTCCCACCAAAAGTGCAGAAAAAGAGTTCCTTTTCCCCGCAGCCTCTCCAGAATTTGTTGTTGGTAGTTTTGTTGATCCTGGCCATTCTTTCTGGAGTGAGATGGAATCTCAGTGTGGTTTTAATTTGCATTTCTCTAATGACCAATGATGATGAACATTTTTTCATGTGTTTATTTTCCATTCATATTTCTTCATCTGAGAACTGTATTCATCTCAGATGCCCATTTTTGGATTGGGTCTTTTAATTTTGTGTATCTGATTTTTTAAAATTCTTTATATGTTCTAGACAGAAGTCCTTTGTCTGAGGGACAGTTCACTAAGATTTTTTTCCCCAATTTTTGGGTTTTCTTTTGACTTTGCTGGAGATTTCTTTCAACATGCAAAAACTGTTTAATAGGACATGATCCCAGTTATTGATTCTGTGAAGTATTTCATGTGTGGTTTGATTCTTTTTCATGAATTCTCTACCTACCCCTATGTCTTCAAGATTTCTACTTTCTTTGTCTTCCCACAGATTTAGTGTTTCTGTTTTAATATTTAGATCTTTGATCCATTTAGACTTTAGTTCAGTACATGGTGATAGGCATGGGTCTAGTTTTAGTTTTTGGCATATGGAGGGCCAATTTTTCCAGCACCATTTATTAAAGAAACTATCTTTCTTCCAGTGAATGTGTTTTGGCCCCTTTATCAAATATAAAGTGGCTGAGTGTGTTTATATTTGTAGTTGTATCTTCTAATCTATTCCATTTATCTTCAGGTCTGTTTTTATTCCAGTACCATGCTGATTTTATTACAGTGGGTTTGTAGCATAACTTCAAGTCAGGGATTGTGATATCTCCTGCCTTGCCTTTGTTGCTTAGAGTTGTCTTTGCTATTCTAGCTCTCTTATAGGTCCAGATGAATTTTAGGAGTGATTTCCATAGATCTGTGAGGTATGCTAGTGGTATTTTCATTGGGATTGCATTAAATCTGTATAACAATTTTGAGAGAATGGCCATTTTCACAATGTTTGTTCTTCCTATCCATAAACAAGGGATGTCTTTTCCATTTTCTGAGATCCTCTTCAATGTTGTTTCTTGATCCATCCTGCCAGTCTGTTTCTATTAATTTGTGAATTAAGGCCATTTACATTAATGGTTATAACTGATATATATATATATATATATATATATATATATATATATATATTGGTTTACTTTTGATGTGTTATCTTTTTGCTTTGATTCTTTACCTTTCCACTCTGTTTAATTGTTTGCCTTCTTTTAGTGTTTTTTTCTATGTCTGTCTAGAATGTGTTTTAGCATTCTTTGCAGGGTTGGTTTAGTGGTCATGTTCTTTGTCACTGAAGTATCTCATTTCTCCATCCATTTTGAAGGACAGTTTTGTAGGCTACTTCAGTCTGGGTTGGAAGTCGTTTTCCTTTAGGATCTGAAATACTTCATGCTCTTCTTGACTTCATTGTTTGTATTGAGAAGTCTGCTGTAATTCTGATAGGCTTGCCTTTATAGGTGATCTGTCATTTCTCTATAGCAGCCATTAATATTCTGTTCTTATGTTGTATTTCTGGGATGTTGATTATTATATGTCTGGGTGTAGTTTTATTTTGGTTATGGTTATTTGGAGTTCTGTATTCTTCACTGATCTGTATGTCAGTTTCCATTCCATGTTTGGGAAATTTTCAGCTATTACTTCTGTAAATAGCCTCTTGATATCATTTGTGTTGTCACCTTCTTTTCATTTATTCCTATCAATTTTTACTTCTTGTTGATTTATAGAAAATCACATCTAGCCTGCCTGGCTAGTACAAGATCCTGAGTTTGATTCCTGGTACCAGAAAAAAAAATTGAAATTACTCTATTCTACTAGGAAAAAATAATCTTAAATATCTTTATTCAGAATTTTTATATTTCTATGAATATCTTACTTCTATTTCTTAACTATGTTACAGGATTGGTTTTTAATTCTTGTTTCTTTATGCATATATTTTACCTATCTTTAAATATTTGAAAATTGCCCAGGAGCCAAACATGCATGAGTTGAATCCCAGAACACAAGGAAGCTTTGGAAAGTCGCTCCACCCAGTAAGACAATGCCAATCAAGCTTTCTAACATCATTCAAAACCTGGGAAGATCATGCCCAGTGTTCCAAATCACTGGAGAATGCATGGGAGGTCCCCACAGGCCTAACTGGGCCAGGCCCAGCAACCTCCAAGTAGACAGCAGGGACCTAAACTCAGTGATAGGAGCCAAATGTGCACAAGCTGAATTCCAGCACATGGGAAAGCTTTGGAACATTGCTTGAAACCTGGAAATACAGGAAATGACAAAACGGAAGACCAAAATGCAATCTCAAACTTCCAGCTCAATTCAGCCAAGTCTAGGAGACATGGACACAGAAGAAAATGTGAGCCATACACCTGAAATTCCTGAAATGATAACAACTGTAGTAAAGAAACTCCAGGAAGCTATAAAAGAACTCAGATCAGAAATAATCTCCCAGATAAAAGAAGAAATGATAAATGTAATAAGAAATGCTGAACACATCTAAAGAAGACATAGTTAAAAAGTTAGAGGAACAATGCAAAAAGATGGAAACCCTGAATGAACAATGTAAGAAACAAACAGAATGCATGAAGCAGATTCAAAGAGATATACAGGAAATCAAAAATTCCACTGAAAGTTGGCAAAATTGTCCCAATAAAAGTGAAGATAGAATTTCAGACCTCAAAGACAAGATTGCAGCTAGTGAACAGAAAAGGAAAGATCTTTTAAAAATAACAAGGAATCAGGAAACAACAATTCAACAGCTGCAAGATGATGTAAAGAAAAACAACATAAGGTTGATAGGAAGATGTGATTTTCTATAAATCAACAAGAAATAAAAATTTTAAAAATTAAAATAGTGGGCAGGGATTCATAGCCTCTCCAGAACCTAGAATCAAGAGGGCTGGAAAACAGCTGCTGAATGAGGAGAAAGAGAAAAGCAACAGGAAAAGCTAAAAATCATGAAGAAACAAAAAGACAAGCTAGAGAAAAAAAATGAAACAGTTTAACCATGCTTCTGGAGGAGGTAAAATCCTACTCTGCATATATAAGGAGAACCATCAGTTGCAGTAATAATAGGTCAAAAGCAGTAGTAGCCCAAGGCAAAGCCCACCACTTAGGCAAGTTGTAAATTCAGCATGGGGTTCTATTCTTGCATGGGAGCCTAGCTTTGGAAAAAGCTCCACTACAGTCCTGGCCTTATTTCACAATGGCGGAAGCAGCGGCCTTTTTGAAAGGGGGCTTCCTGTTTGAGATTGAGCTGTTCTATAGATAAGAAGTCACGGAATACGCATGCGTGGAGATGTCATTGCAGCAGATGGTGAGAGAGGGCCACTAGAGCCAGCTGTGGAGGGAGCAGGGCTAGGAGCAGGTCTCCGGGAGGTATAAGCAGTAGGGAGCTCAGGCTGGAAGCGATAGACAGCACCACCCTCTGTAATGAGGAACCAGACCAGTCACATGTAGCAACATTTACAGTCCCAGTAAAAGAATAAGGTCTAGAATATGCAAAAGAATTCAAATAATTTAACACTAAAAATACCCAAAAAGTTAAATCAATAATGGGCAAGTGATATAAACTGATACTTCTAAAAAGAAGTAGAAATTATCAATAAACATATAGAAAAGGTTTAATGCACTTAGATATTAGGGAAGTGTAAACCAAACCTACCTTGAGATTCTGTCTTAACCCAGTCAGAATGTTTAACATTGAGAATGTAAGAAACAATAAATGCTGGTGACAATGCAGGGGGAAAGGAAACACTTCTACACTGATGGTGAGGATGTGAAAATCAGTATGGAGATTCCTCAATCAACTAAAAGTCAAACTATCATATTACCTGGTTTTATTAATCAGTTTTTCTGTTGTTGATACACAATTGCCAACAACCACTATTTAAAGGTGGAGACTTAATTTACCTTATGGTGTCAGGGGATTCGGTAGTCATGATCAGCTGGCCCTAAGGCAGGAACGTCACAGTGGAAGGGTGTGATGGATCAAAGATATATGGCTCATAGCAGCCAGGAAGGAAGCAGAGCAGGGAAAAAGAGCTACAGAGAAAAAGACCAGGAACCAGATATTTTATCCAAGGTCACACCTGCATGAGGCACTTAAACACACCCAGAAGTGTGCTCCACCAATTCCCTGAGCAATTCCCAAGTCAAAATAAAGCTGACAAATTCAAGTTTACCAGTCATAGAACACTTTGGTATGTACCTGACAGAATTAAAGCCAGCATGCCATGGGGATCCTCCACACCCATGTTTACTGTAGCACAATATAACAGCTAAGATATGAATACAGACTGGGTGCCCATCCACAGAAGAGTGGATGAAGAAATTGCAGTCTATTTATTGCTTAATAAAACACATCACTGAAATAAAAATACGATTTAAACTACCAACATATAAAACTATAAGAAAAAACAAATTATAGGAGAATATAACAAAGAATATGCACAGAAAGTATTGAAACAGAAATAAATAAGATGGAAAAAAAGAAAATCAACAGATCAAATTAATTAATTAAAATTCTGATACTGAGTTTTTCAATAATGTGGGAAATCTATTAGCCATTGTATTGAAAAACAACAGAAATACAAAAAACAAGAAACAAGAAGAATGTAAGTATCAGTGTACAGAAGATATTTGTAAAAATCTTGCCAAGACATTAAAAGTGATTACCAAAGACAGAGACAGACAGACAGAGACAGAGAGACAGACAGACAGACAGAGGCAGAGAGAGAGAAAGAAGGAAGAGGGGGGAGAGAGAGAGAGTTTTAATTTTTTTAATTTTGAAAAAATTTTTTGGTACCTGGGATTGAATTTACAAACTCACACTTGCTAGGCAGGCTCTTAAGCCACTGAGTTAAATCCCCAGCCCAAGAGAGAGTTTTAGCTAATATGCATAATAAAATTAGCCGCAACAAAAAATTAGACACACAAGAGAATTTGCCCAACCTTGTATGCATGTGCCTTGTACTCACATGCTGAACAGAATCCACAATGAGTATATGTTTTTAGTTATATGAAAATCCATCTGTGAAAGTTACTCATTGCAATATTATTTACAATTGCAGACTAAAAACAATGTATTATCCAGGTAGTAGAGATTGGCTGAATAAACTGTGGAGTATGCTACTGTTATAAAGAAAAAAAAAAATCACTAGGAACCAATTTGGACCAATTTCCTGGAGATTTCTTAATGAGAAAACACAATGTACAAAAACGAAAAGCATATATGATGTGCTTTCTTTGTTATATGAAGGTAAACATGTATTTATAATGTGTTTGTACGAACTTATAAATATATGTAATTTATAATTCTTCTTTCTAAGAAGAAATTTTGATGTGGAACAGAATGTTTGCATGACCTTGAAATGTCTCCCAGAAGACTACTTACTAGTTCAAACGGAGAGAAATAAGAGCTGTTACGGAGTGTCTTAGGTGTATAGGCTACCATTCCATGAGGTGATGTAAATTAAGAGCAACAGTGAGGAATAGAAAGAGAATGTATTCTACCATGAACTACTGTCTTGAAGATGGACAAGTATTGAGACCCTAGGGTCCTTGCAAAAAGAGAAAGGACAAGAGCTCTCCTGCTCTGCATCCTGTGAGGGTGCAAAAGGAAGCTGGCCATCTGCAAAGCAGAAAAGGACCCTCTCCAGATGTAGGACCTGTGAGCACTCTGATCTTCACCTTCCCAGCTTCTGGAATTGTGAGAAATAAATGTTTATTGTTTAAGCCACCCAGTGGTGTGTTGTTGCAGCAGACCCCATAGACTAAGAAGTGTGCTTCTGATGTGATACTCTGACAAGGGCTCAGACCAGCATCTATGCAGCCAGTAAGATGAGAACAGGTAAAGGGAATCTGTTCCAAAGGAAACACACACACATTGTGAAATGTTCTATTAAGGAAAAAAAAAAAGAAATAATTGGCTACATTCTTCCAAAATGTCTGTCATAAATAGCAAAGAAAGGATCTTGAACTCCTAGAGATTAAAGAAATACAAAAAGATATAACCAAAGGTAACTTCTGACAAAAGCCTGTATCCTATACTGTAGAAAAAATATATTTTTCAGTCAACCTTTGAAATACAATAGTAAAAGAAGTACTGTATCCCAACTTAAATTCACTGAAATCAATAACTGAGTTGCGGTTATATGAAAGAATATCCCTATTCTTAGGTAAAACTGGCCAAAGCATTTAGAGGTAAATGGCTATGATGAACACAGTTTACACATAAATAGCCAAGAAAAAAATTATATGTGTGTGTATGCATGTCTGTACAGAAAGAAGAGAAACCAAAGGAGCAAATGATTAATCAAATATAGTAAATAAGCACCGTTTGTACAGTTTGCAAATATTCTTTGTTTCATTATTATTTGGTAATCCAAGACACATGGAGTCATAAATATAATCCCTTAAATATCTTCTAATTTTCAGTTGTATCAAAAATCATACCCTACCTTCTTATTATTTTTGCGTAATAATGAAAATATATTTTTAAAGTTTACAAGAAAGAAAATTCTTTTCTGAAACTGTTTCTTAGCATAATTTGAAACATTTAAATATTCAGTTGTATAATATGTGCATATACTTTATTACTCAGCTGGGCTATAAAACTTTTATTGTCAATAATGAATATGCATCATTTATGTAAATTATGTAAGAAGAAAAGCAAAACCACAGAACCCCAAGTACTTCATGCTAATACAAATCAATAAGAAAACATCAAGAACACATAAGAATCTGACAAAAGAGATTTCCTGGGGTGCTAGAATGGGATGGAAACAATATGGCATGAAGAAAAAAAATTCTAACTTTTTTTTTTCATGAGAAAATTATATCCATAGTACTTACTATATTTAATTAAAAAAAAAAAGCTGCCATCACTTTACTTGCTAAGCTGTGTTGCCCAGAACATAATTAGAGGCTTTTTTACATGTAAACAAGTCATATAGATGACAATTTAAATACCAATGAAAAATATTTATATCCACTACATTTACAAAATTACTTGAGGTCCATTACTCTAACTAACCAAGTCATTCTGAATCTTCTTGCTGTCATTTTACACTGTCTTAACTTGGACCACTGAATGTGATATGATTTGTCATTCATTTACTGTCTTGTAACACACAAATTTTAAGTAACATAGATTTTCCAGGAATAACTTCTATTTTCTTATAGGAAACATTTACTTATAAATATTAAATAGAATAATAATAAGATGCAAAGATCTGCTATAAACTGGTGTATCTTCCTTTCCCATAGATATGAACTCAGTAACTTACTCTTTATTGCTGATGCTGACATGAGCAAAGAATCTAATTTATCATATCATTGTTCCGATCCACTACATTAAAGCCCCTAGAAACGTCAGCAAATAGTTTGCAAATGTTTGACTGAAATCAACCAGGTTAATAGTTTAATTTTGTTTTTGTTTTTGTTTTTGTTTGGCCTGGTGAGTTATGAAACATGGAAAAGAGACCAAGTAACGTCAAAACTGTATGTTCTATGCATATTCAACATCTATTGGTCATCACCATTTCTTCTGCCTAATGCTCACAAAGGATGCATTTGATTTGCTGTATGATTTTTCTTTTGAGAGATGCCAAGCTTATGGATTGAGAGTACCTGCAACCCACTTCTTTCTCTTTGTAAAGGATAGAACTATTTTTTATATTATCCAATTTTCTAAATCTTTTTTATATCGAATTATCAGGGTTATTGGCAGGATTTCCATAGACGTGGCTTCAGATTGTTCTAATAGCTTAGAAAGTTAGTGTCCTAGTTCAATGACTTGAATTTCTTTTAATGCTATTATGTACACTTTCAGATTCAATTAATATTTACTGTTTTACTGCTATTGGCAACATCACAGATGTTTTTATATATAGTTTAAACAATAATTTTTATGATGGGTCTCACTTTCTCTATGAGGAACCCAGAATAAAAAACATTTATTAAAAGGTTCACTAAGTAGTGTAGTCATAATTTAAACAGGGTCTCTAATAATAGGATGAGTTTTTTTTTTAAAGCAAAAAATAACTTTTGCTTTACATTGATCACAAATTGGATCTGTATCTCATAACTTCAAGTGGGACACTGTTTAAGCACCTTCATATCCACCAAATGGTCATAATATTGCCAATTGTTTAAACAATCACAGTTATCTAAGCATACTTTTAAAGAGATGGGGGAATATAAAAGTGAATGTGAAAAAATGAGGAAGAATGAAAAGTACGATGAAGGGCTGGTGGATTTCTTTTCTTTCTTTTTTTTACTTAAAAATTGTGTTTTATTCTTATAAGTACAGTACCACACAAAATGAACATATAAGCTCCTTATTTGCACACCATATTTCTGATAACTTTCTAGGAATTTAAGTACTTTAATTATGTAACTAATTGAGTTCTTGCCTATCTGCACTGGTTTTGAAAGACAATGGGAAAAAAAGTCTATCTGTGAGCGATGGCTCTATCTTAATCTATTTTTCTCACATTTTCTGTTGGAGTGTCATTTACTTTAAATGATAATTAAAATGATTAGACATTTCTTACTACCTCTCCCCCTAACTCTCCTCTTTCTTGGAGCATTGTCTTGGAATGCAGCATCGAGCGGAAATCTGAGATTTCCACAAGAAAGCACAAATTAAGCTCATGCTAATAGCAAACATGTGACCAGTGTTTTGACAAAGCATTCTAAATTAATTATTAATAACAGGCTGCTTCAGAACATTTCTTAATATGAGACAAGACTTTTATCTTTTCCTTTTTTAAAGTATGTACAGGTAATTAGAATCAGTCCTTTGAGAAAATTTAATCAATTTGGAAACCTTTGATTGTTGCTTGAAACCTTTAAAAAAAATAGAACATTTTCATTAAGTAAAAATAAACAAAATAAAATATCTCCTTAGTATAAATATATGCCTTATTTATTCTTTCTAATATATATTTTCTCATATGTCATTATATTCATTTCCCATAATAATTATGAGCTATAAAATATCTATTATAATCTAGCAATCATCAACAAAATGCCATAAGAATTATAGCTCTATTAAAGCTTATTTTGTTAGTCTTATGTGTAATAGGTTCTACATGCTATATCACATTATTTTAAAATTCCTAACATTGATTGAATAAAGTTGAAATGTAAAATGAGCAAAGATACCTAAAGACCATTGCTGGTTGTCTGGAGACCTGAGGCTATGACTTTTCACACCTTTGAGGTTCAGTGATATCCCAAGGTCACCTACCTAATGAATTTAAGGAAGATCTGCCAATCTCAGATTAGAATCTCTATCTCTCAAGGGAACATGCTTGTGTGAAATATTTATGGGCACTTTATGTGATTCAATAAAATAATCTATCTCTCCTTGCCCTGGGGTTATTCTTCAATCCATTTTGTACTTACTTCTATGAAATCATGTTCATTCACATGGTGACATCATTTAGATTTTGCTTTATTGAGCTCAAGAGAAAGAGATGATTTTTTTCTGTGCCTTCTGAAGAAAGAGAATAAAATCACACATGAGTGATGACACTTTTCTAATCTATCTTCCTGCATTATGTCACTCTCTGAGCGCCTATGTACTGTGACAATTGTGCATGAAATCAAGACAGAGGCATGTGTGATTTGTTTGGCGTTTTGGTCTCCCATCACCCCTTTCACAACGCTGCTTTCCAGGAGGTAGATCATCAAAGCTTGTGAATCAAATTGCAAAGCCTGGGTGGATATTCTGTGGGTTAATAAAAAGGTATTTAAAATACTTTCTTGATCGGACTCAAAATAATGAATACATTAACAAGTAATAGCCCACTATAATATTAAAAATATAAAAAATAAAAGTTGTATAGAAATGATAGCCCTTCAAACTTGTTTCTAAACACAGAAAAGTAATTAACATTGAGAGGTATGTTTTCTTCAGTACATAGACCAAAAGAAAGAAAAATTAGAACAGTCTTTTACAGTCACACATCCCTCTGTTGAATCTTTTTTCTAATTAGTTTCCTCCTAATCTAGACAAAATGGCTGTGGAATATAAGGAATAAATCGCTCCATCTTATGGATTTATTTTCACAAGTCAGTTCAATTCTTCATCATTTAGATCTACAGGAAAACAAATTTTGGCTAGTAGGAAGATTAAGTAATATATTTCAGTATTTTGTTAATCATAAGCCCTACCATCACTTCAACAAAACTCTCTTTGTTGCTAAGATGATCTTAAAGACACTGGGATAGACCCATCAGCTATTTATTTTTTGATTAAATATTTGTTTTCCATCTATCATGAACCAGAGAGTTCACTGGGCAGTGGGCCATTGCAGTAAATAAAACATGTGCCTGCCTCGTAGAGTTTAATTTATATTCTACTAGGGAGATAAATATTAAACAAACAAATAAATATTAATATATCATTAATAATAAGTGTTATGAAGATAACTAAAATAAGGCATTGGAAATGCCAAAAGTAGTATTTTGCAGTTAGTGAGGATACTGGCCTGTTTGAGCTGAAAGCTGAGCAAAAAGAATGAGTCAAGAGTTCAGATAGTGAGGGGAAAGGAATGCAGACAGAATCCAGAGGAAAAGCTGAGAGATCTCCCAGATGAAGGCAAGGCTGGAACCAGGTAGAAGCCTACAAAAAGAAGGGGCCAAGGTTTATATCAATTAGGCTTTCACAGGTTAAGTTATTATTCTAAGTACAATGGAAAATTTTAAGAAGTCTTTTAGTGTGCTCTGAATGTTGGCTTTAAGGTACCATAACCCCTCATAGAGAGAAAATGGAAAGGCAATGTATGTACATGGAAGCACAATAGGCAAGGACTGCAATCTAGAAAGCCTATCTGAGGGTTATTAGTGGGTTGTACCAAAACAGTAGTGGGAATGAGAGAGCTGTGTGAATTTATCTACCATGTTTTGAATGTAGATTCAAAAAGATTTTGCTCATGGATTGACAGGCTTGAGATATAAAAGAAAAGGATCAATAATGAGTCTATAATTTTGAGCTGACCAACTGGATAGATGGTGGTGATAGTTAAAGGAAAAACCAGTAATAAAGTTATAGGGTACATTAAAGT
Source organism: Hydrochoerus hydrochaeris (assembly GCA_004027455.1). Taxonomy (NCBI): domain Eukaryota; kingdom Metazoa; phylum Chordata; class Mammalia; order Rodentia; family Hydrochaeridae; genus Hydrochoerus; species Hydrochoerus hydrochaeris. Next base: position 68,031 of record PVLA01009852.1, read on the forward strand.
GTAAATGTCAAATAGGCAGGTAGATATTTATATCGAAGCTTGCTGGGAAAATTTGGCACTACTAATTTAAATTTATAAGTTTTCATGATCTTACAGCTGATATTTAAAATCATTAGCCTTACAATATAATGTACATTATTTCAAATTGCTGAAAGCTACTAAATGCATAGCGGTAAGAACGGAATTACACAATTATAGTGTTTGTATGAAATGTTAAAAGATAATTTTAAAACCAGGCATGGGAGATTGCAAGATGGCCGAGTGAGTGAGTAGTGGCACGATAAGAGAGCCTCTCTGAGAAAAAATAAAAATAAAAACAACTCAGACGCTGGAATCTGGCAACATGGAGAAAGCCAGACAAAAGGAGAGGAATTCTCACGACCCAGGAAGAAACTGAGGAAAAAGAAAAAGAAAAAGAAGAAGCATGGACAGAGGGCTGGAGTGGGGCAAGTCCCAATCGCTGTACTGGCACGTCTTAGAGTCAGGTGACTCACGATCAAGCAGAGATGGCGGCCCTGCCAAGAGCAGGAGTTGGTGAGCTCCAGACCCTTGGCCGGAGGAGGCGCTGAGACAGGGAGTAGAAATAGCCAGTTGAGCTGCATGAACTTTGGTGAGTGATGGGAACTGGATTCCCCAAATTGGGAGGACTGGCTGGGTGACATTTTGGAGTTGGGCAGCGCGGGCTTGAATCAAAACACGAGGCTGCATCCACTGATGACTCCTAGTCCAAAGCAGATTGGTGGGATCTGCTCGGGCAGGGCCACACCCCTGATTGAAACCCAATAGCCAGGGAGGAGGCTTTTCTGGGCCAGTGGCATCCCCAGGGAACACACAAACTTGTTGAAGCATAAACTGGTTGACTGGCGCAGGGGGAGGAGCCAGCTCTCAGCTTGCAATCATAGATCCGCAGTGGACTGGGGGATGGTACTTCCCTAGCAAGTGTGCTGCAGAAAAACTGTAAGCAATAGGAAAGGCCCAGAGACCTCCACCACCCACCTGTCTGAAGGGGGCCAGAAACATGACAAGACAGAGAAACAACAAAAGGTCCCCAACTGCGGAACCAGGGAAAGTGAGTCCAACAGAGGTAAATGCAGAGGAGGTTGAGGGAAGCAAACCTGTAATGTCAGAGACAGCCTCATCGGAAATAAAGAAATACATCCGTGACCTCATTGTTGAATTTAAATCTGAAATTCTAACTCAGGTGAAGCAAGATATAAGAAGATTAATAAAAGAAGTCCTGGGTAATCCTCAAGTAGGCACAAATGAAAGAACAGAGGAACCCAGAGAAAGGAGAGAAGCCTTTGATGAAGAATATAAACAAAACCTAGAATATATGAAACAGATCCAAAGAGAATATCAGGAAATTAAAAACTCCATTGAAACCTGGCAAAAACTTTTAACAGAAACTAAAGACAAACTTTCAAAACTTGAAGATAGATTTGCAAAGTATGATCATGAAAGGAAGGATCTCTTAAAAATAACAAGGAACCGGGAAGCAATGATACAAAGTCTAGAAGATGACAAGAAGATTTATAACCTAAGAATAAAATATGTGAATGAAGATGCAGCAACAAACACAAATGAAATAAAAAGTCTATTCACAGAAATAATTAAGGAAAACTTCCCAAACATAGGTAACGAAAGTGAAGTTCAGATAAATGAGGCATACAGAACTCCAGCCAGCTACAACCAAAACAGATCTCCACCCAGACATATAATAATCAGGATCCCAGAAATCCATCACAAGAACAGAATATTAAAAGCAGTCAGAGAAAAGAAACAGATTACGTATAAAGGAAAACTCATCAAAATCACAGCAGACTTCTCAGTGCAAACCATCAAATCAAGAAGAGCTTGGAGTGAAATATTCCAAGCCCTGAAAGAAAATAACCTCCAACCCAGAATGATGTACCCTGTAAAACTGTCTGTCAAAATTAATGGAGAGACAAGATATTTCCACGACAAAGAGGAACTGGGGGAATTTGTGACCACCAATCCAACCCTGCAAAGAATACTGAAGGACATTCTAGAGAGAGAAAAGAAAATCACCAGGGTCCCAGGAATAATGGCAGA
>PVLA01009853.1:0-69700 GCA_004027455.1 Hydrochoerus hydrochaeris
CCTAAGACAGGCACAGGACCAATTGCTGTCCTGCAGGCCCATGACGGGTAAGGCCTGGTTGGGTTCATATGAAGAGTCCTTGACCTAAGACAGGCGCTGTCCTCACAGGGACTGCCATACTCCCATAAGTGATAAGGGAAACAATGTAGGGAGTGGCACGATAGCCTCACACATCTCTCCCTCCTGCAGGCATTCAAGTGCATCGGCTTACATTTCCCAAGCTAAGTAACAAGATTGAGATGTTAGTTGATACCTATTGCCCTGAGCCTGGGGTGCTTCCTGCTTGGGGTTGAGGTTAATTAATACCTATTGCTTGGGATTGTCTCTGCCTGGCCCTGGGCCTGGGGTGCTTCCTACTTGGGGCTGGGGGTTGCTGCCAAGTTTAGCAAATATATATTCCAGCTTCTAAAAAATAAAGCGGATTCAGATTCACTCACAGACTGGTGTGCAGTGTCTTCTGTCTCTCACTCGCTGACTCCCTGTCCACCTTTGGGAAACCCTAGCCCTGCCGCAGCTGGACTCTGGCATTAAGGCCTACAGGTAATGGATCTCTCCCTTTATTGCAGGTGACATAATTCTGGATGAAGACACTGCTCACCCTAGGCTGCTGATGTCAGATGGTGGGAAATGCATTCAGTGTTTGTAAGCTGAGTGAACTGTTGCTAAACACCCTGGAAGATTTACTTCCCTCCAAGATGTACTGTGTAGGAATGCATTCTCTTTTAGTCACCATTACTGGGATGTGGAAGTAGGAGGGAATGAACGTTGGATCATAGGGCTGTGCTGGGATTCAGTTAACAAGGAAATACATTACAAGAATGTTCCTCCTGAGAATGGTTTGTGGAGCATTGGGAGGGAATATAATAGTTTCCGGGCTCTTTCTCTATCCTGTCATGATTTTAATGTCAGAACTCCTCCCTTGGCAGTGGGGATTTTTTTGCAATATGATTTCTTTCTATGATGTTAAGAAATTAAGTATACTCCATACCTTCGCAGGCAAGTTCACTCAGCCCCTAAGACCATATTTTTTCACTGATGATCTTTTTTTGGGATGTTATTCTGCTCTTACCATTCTCCCCGTGTGATCACCAGATGAGGCTGACCTCCTTAGAACACACCCGAAGGGCTTTCTGCTGGGCTCATGCCCACAGACCAGAATAGCACACAGCATCCCAGCCACGATGTTGCAGGGTAAAATAAGTAAAATTGTCATTATTTGATCATTTCCACCACTCACCCCTGTACCCCAGCTTCCCCATACTTTCATCCCTGACAGGTTTGAGAAATGCAACTTCTTCCTGTTTGCTCTGACTTGAGCATGAGATTCTTCCCTCAGTAGATCACAGTCATGCATTTTTTGTGCTTTAGGGCAGAGGAGCAGTATTTTCTATTTCACCTATGACAGTGGCCTCCTGACTGGTAACATTAGATGTGCTTATCTGCATGACCACCTCTGTGCTAAAATCTGCACTGTATCTCTAAGATGTGGGAAGCAACAGTAACACTGAATCTTATCAGTAAGGCCTTGGGCAAAGCACTTACATATGAAAATCATCATATGCAGCCCACAGCCCCTTTCAATTTTCTTATTCTTTACTTCCGTGTGTAGTTTTTCAGTTGACCAAATAGATCTTTATGTGTTCTTCTTTGTGTTTATCCTTTCTCATCCTGTCAGTGCCCTGGACAGGCCAGGCATTGCTCACACAGAACAGCTGTACAGGGACCACAGGGAAACCTCCTTGAGTAATAAATCAGTATCTATAATTATGTTTCACTTCTCTACCAAGTCTATTAATATTTCCTTTGTAATGATTGTAAGACTATAAAATGTATTATTTCATACCATGTCATCGCATTGGAAAGGTTTGTTCTTTTTAATGAAATACTAAATTCAGTTTATTATAGTTGGAAAGGTTGTTATAAACAATTATAATACAAACATCAATTTTAATCCAAATTGAAGCCCTTTCCTATTTATAATATTCCTGTGAGAAATATGTCTTTGTTTCATTTTTCATTATGATTTAAACATATAATATTAAAACTAATTTAAAGCCTAAACTAGCAAATAATTGAGTCAGGAAAAAGCATCAAAACCTAAATCAAGGACACAAGATCTTAACTGATTGGCAGCATTGACCCTGTGTGATGTAGGCTTGAACCATCCTCCACCGCGCTCACCTATCACATCAATTCACAAGTGGCAATAAAAATTTTTGTTTACCCATAGTTCCCCTTTCCAAAGCCTGCTGACAAGAAATTTTGTGTGTATTATTCCTTGGAATCTGCAATCACTCTGTTTCGCACCTACAGTGGTTTAACTTCATAGAATAGCACAAACACTTCAATGTGACATCTTGTTGAATAAGTAAAGAAGTTTGCAACAACTTGCCCTTTTATCTGTGCTTCTGGCCCTAGATTTCAAATAACGTTGAACAGTCTTAGGCTGCAGCCTCTCTTGAGAAAATCTGAACTCTGGGCTGGGCCGCAGCTCAGTGCAAGGGTTGATTCTCCAGCGAGCATGAGGCTCTGGGTTCAGTTCCCAGCAGCACAATCACAAGTGAAATAAGATGACTCTGAAAGCCAGAGAGCACATTTCCTTTTGTATGTTGAATGCAGAGAGAACCTCTTAAAAAGGGACAGGAGAGAGATATAGAAAAGAGTCTGCAAGAAGCAGAAGGACAGGGAAGGGGAGGGTATAATTAGACAGTGAAAATAAGCAAAATGCATGTTGCAGGAGTACAATTATGGCAGAATGAAACTCACTATTCTATATAACAAATAAGTGCTCACCAGATTGGAGAAAAAAGTCTGGGCTTCTGTCTGTCTATCCTTAACCCTAAATATTTGCTTTATATATCTCAATTCCAAGATGCATATAATCAGATGCTATTTTAAAAATCAGAACTTTGATCCTTTCCTTAACTCTTGAGAGACCTGTGAAAATCTAGTGCACTATGGAATCTGACTCCATGCGGAGATGGCACGAGGCTGATGTTATGCTCTTCAGTGGTCTATTTTACAACAGGAGCCGGCAAAGTAGGTGTCATCAGTCTCCCATGAGGTCATGTAGTTTTTTTTATTAATAGTTTTCTTCTTAGTGATAATGAAATAGCTTTAAATATGTCTGTTACATACACATTTATATAGAATTAGATTTATTTCAACTGTTTTCCTGCAAGCACCTCAGAATTAAATGATTTAAAGGCATGGAAATATGTCCACTCCAAAGAGCATTCTATGCACTGTTCACAGGGCTCCTGAATAGACAAATTCACATTAAGTTTCCTGCAGTTAGAAGAGGTTCATAGACCTCTCATATGGAAAGTAGAAAGCTGTCAGAAATAACTATGAGACTGATCAAAGTGTTTCAAATGCATCTTCTTCCTTCTCTTTCCTGGATCATCTTGCCACCTGTTTACATGTGGCAGGATCCAAGTATACTACAAATTTCAATTTAAAAAATTTGTACTAGAAGTCATATTATCACTAACCCCTCTCAACATAATTATCCCTGAGCACCCAACACACTTATCCCATAGCTCTTTGCCATGGTCTGTTCTCTGCCATTATCTTGCCACTTCAGTTCTGGAAGTCCTAGTTCCTGAGCATCTTCAGAAGGCTCACAGCTGATAAAATGCAGTGGCTGTCACTGCTGAGTGCCAGCTCATGGGGCTGCGGCCCAGTGTGAACATTACCCTTTGTCCTCATTCGGCTTACTATGCCTGGAAACAGAGGTTCTGGCTTTCCAGTTCATTAATCTTTTGAAAGCCTCACCATAAGGTTTACTCACACTTAAGTAATGTACACTGACTTGCACATTTATATTAGTTATATCAATAGCTTAATTCAGTTCAATCAGGATTTGGCAGAATTTCAGTAAAAAAAAAAATCTATGTTCGCTAAAAATTGATGTCATTTTCATATAACTTTGTTGCTCTTTATGAACTTCCAAGATGAGATGTTTCTCTCTGAGAAGTAACTAAGTTAATATTTCCAGCCATAAAAAAGAAGTTTTTAATTACATTAAGAAACTATCTGCCACTAGAAGTAAATGGAATAGTAATTAACTTACTGTTGTTTCTTATATGAAGTTAACCATAACATCTGGGATCTACCTAAAACTTTGTTTCTGTTAATAAATTCCACTCTTTCTATGGAGGTCTCCACCTGGGATTTATAATGCCTAGAAAATGACTTTTAGTTACTGTGTCCCATTTCATTTTTTAAAATGTACAATGCATTGGAACTAGGAAGGAGAAGAACTCAGAGACTGTTCACACCTTCTGCCCTGGAATGAATCACGTGAAATCAGGCCTGCAGTGCTGAGTGCACAGGGTAATAGCCACAGTTCTCCTGTTAGGTTCTTTCCGCTTGGTACTGGGACTGAACCCAGGGCTTTCCCACACACAGCCTCTGCAATTTTTTCTTTTGGGGCAGGATCTGGCTAAATTGCCTAAGCTGGGCTTGAGCTTTTCCTCCTCCTGCCTCAGCCTCCCTCATGAGTGTGGAGATGTCAGGTCTGTGCCACCACGCAGGATCTGGAGCCTCAGGTGGTAACAACAGTGACTGTGTCTAATGTGTTCACAGCCACGCTCTCTGAGACCAACCTGCTTAGGCAGATGCTGCAGGTGGCAGACAAGGGTTCTGCAAAGCTCTCCTAATGCTGGAAATTCTCATTTCTGCTCATTTATACCTGTCCACTTAGTAAGTGGTAACACCCCATGGGTCCACTCAATCAGGCACCGTGTCAGCAGGACGCATTGACCCACGTCCACTGACTTGTCATTCTGCACAGTCACGGCCTTTACAGTGCTGTTTCCTATTTCCTATTCACTTATAGCACCCCAAACTATGATAAAGTCGGTGTTGCTCTTCCACTGTGTGATAGTGCTCTGAAGGTGCAGTCAGCACTTTCCAGGGAGAAAGGAAATTATGGAATAATATGCTATGCAATATTACAAGGAGAAAATATACCTAAAGACACTACTGAATTTTTTTTTCAATAGGACTGTGTTTTTACTAAATAGAGTTTCTATCTATGTAGTAGCTAAATGTAAGTCCCTAGAATTTAATGGGTCCACTTAATCTATTACATACCTGGGCCCAGAGCAGAAATAACAGTCCCTGTCACATAGCTGGACTGTGATTTCTTACAAAGACCTTTGGTGCTAAAGACATTTGCAACTAAGAATTTGGGTTTATTCCTTGGTCTTCAATTTCATTATAGTTTCATATACAATGCCATAAAAAGACAAAGCAGCTAAGATTACTCCAGAGAGGGACCACAGTTGCCTAAGCCATGCACCATGTCTCAGTGCAGCCCTGGGCTAACAGGCACAGCTGTGCTGTCTTTTCAGCAGTGGGCTTTCACCTCCCAGTTGCCATCTAGGACCGGCTTCTGTTGAAAGCTGCATAATCACCCTGGTGACAGAGCATTTCCATCTCACAAATATAATTATGCATTGCCATCAGAGCTGGCTCTCACAGTTGTTGCTCCAGCTGGTGAGTGATGGTGAGGAAACCACTGGATTAGAGTCAGAAGCCCTGACTAAAATCCTTAGCCAAAACAAATCTTTTAATCATTACAGCCTATTTTATTCAATGTGAATTTGGTAGCTACACTATTCTTAAGTCATGGTAACTTGGTTATTTTGTAGTTCTAATGAGACTTTTCCATATGACTTACAGTGAGCAAACAAACAAAAATAAATACAGTAGGATTTGGTGAGACTGCAGTAGAGGTTACATAAATCAGTACCTGCCTCATGTGCAAGTAAAGGGTTGTATTTATTTTTGTTGAAAATAACAATGTGTCAGGTGACATGATTTTCAAATAGAAACTGATAATGGAATCTTGAATTCATAGATTTGGTTTTGAGGAAATCAATACTAATCTGATTAAAAGATTGTGTTTTATAGAGATTCCTTATAGGCCTTCATCTGTTTAATCTTCATTTTATGCCCAGTGCTAGCCACTTCTGAATGAAGAATCTCTGCAAACACTCATTCACTGTTGTCTAATGATTCTCATTGCTTGTTATTTTACTGGCCTCCCATAATAAATACAAAATATATCCATTAATTTCCTAGACTATATTCTCTGGTAAAGTCTTTGGATACCACCTGAATTTTACCTAATTTTTACCTGATCTTGTAGATATCTGGTTAATTTTTCTCATTTTTAGTTAGTGCAGGTATGGCACCCAGTTCAAAAATAGATTTTGGGTTGGTATTAACATGGTGTGGAAGTAAAAATATAAAAGAATTTTCCAAGTAAATCTGATATTGGAAGAAACAGGAAAGAGTATAAGAAGTCAACAAATTGCAATTATGGGAGGGTAGACTGAAACCAATGTCCCTAAAGATTAATTATGAGAAACTTTCCATGTGTTCCTATTCTACTAATAAGTTCAATATTAGTAGGCTGGGAAGAGCAATATGAAGGTGGGCATTAGCTTTTCCCAGAAATAAATGAAAAGCAGAGAAAATCACAGAACACATATACTCTGGTGCCATATACCAAAATGAAGTAAAATTCAGATTTCTAATGACAATGTTTAGCAGAAGAGACTCCTGCTGTTACTTCTTACTTTTCTTTGTATTCATCTAAGTTTTACCTTTTTGCAAAATTTTAGAAAAAGTTTATGCTTTCTTTAAATTTGAAATTGAGGGAAATTCTATCCAATTGCTTCTTGTGGAAGAAATTGGGTTGGCAATTGGCTATAAAATTTTAAACAAGTCTATTAGTGGAAAACATAGGTGAGACTAGAAAAAGGCAACAAACTGCAATCATGGGAGGGTGATGTGGACTGGAGACAATTTCTCCAAAGATTATGAGAAAGTTTCCACTCAAGTGGTAACAGCATAATATTACTATGAATCCTAGTAAGATCACAGCACAAAAAGAGGATTGTAAACTTTGGCTCCACACTTACACACACTCACACATAATGAAGAAAAGTTTTTAAATTTTAGTGATAAGTTTTTAAATATGCTTCTGGATCTTTAGACAGAGCTAGTTTGACCAGTGGAGATGTCAGGGCTTGGTTACAGAAGTTTAGTTAATACAAATACATTAAATTAGTTAATTAAATAATGTTACAAATTAGAAATAATCCTCTCAGTCCCAAATAGTAATGATATTACTTCAAAAGTTATATCTTTTCTGTCATGTATATCATAAATTATTTTATAAATCACATTTTCAAGTTTTAAAAGATTTAACTTCAGAAATAAAAATTATATAGGATTACTATATGTGAATATAATGTTTTGAGTTATTGGTTCAATCAATCCCATTAAAATGTCCATCGCCTCACATACCATCACTTTTCACACGTGGCAAGAACACATAAGATCCTCTAAGAAATGTTTAAGTCTAAAATGTGTATTTGTTAATCACAGCCACCATGCTACTACAGATTTCCTGAGGTTTTTGATCCTGTCTATCTGAAACTAACCACTTTCTTCCCGTTTCCAACACTTGGAAACCAGCACTTACTCTACTTGTATATATTTACTCTAGTTGTATACATTTAACTATTTAAAATAGTGCATACAAGTGAAATCATACACTATTGATTTTTTTTGTTTAAGTAGTGTAATGTTCTACATGTTGATGCATGGATATTGTAAGCTGTAGAATTCATTTTTTTAAAAGGCTGAACTGTATTACAAACAGCACACCCATGTGTATGCGCATGTGCTCATGTGTGCATAGTATCTATAGATGCACTTTTCCCATTTTCTCTCTCCATTTACCTATTAAATCTTTATGTAATAATTAAACTCATTCAAAAATTAATAATATTAATTGGTACAATAAGAATCAATTCATTCTAATAATTTCCAGTGAATTTATGTATATTATGAAGGAGAAGTCCACATTTACAAAGAAGTTGCACTTTAGCTTCTAGTTAATGCTGTGACACAGAAAGGCATCACTTTCCTGCTTGGAAATGAGGCCTGGAGACAGAGTAAAATCCAGGGTGCCTGTAGTGCCTTCCACAGTGCTGCACCTCAGTCCTTCCCCATTCTAGTCATGGTCTCCTCAGCTGAGCTGCAGAGAGCCCAACAGAGTCTGGCTAGGAGCTCAGCATGCAGCTCAAGTCCCTGAAGGGGTTTTTCTTTTCCCACTCAGGCCTGAGGGTGGAGCAGGGCTGGGGAGGCTGACCCTGAACCTGTGCTGCCTTCCTAAGATTGCTTTTCCTGAAAACTGTTCCTGGGGATTGCAGGAAGACAATTTGATTAAAGCTGTGGAAGGTAGCTCCCAATGTTACAGGCAGCTGAGTTAGTTAGAAATATTTTAGGCAGTGAGACAGGGCTAGGTCCTCAATGGAGCCAGTGCAGACACCTGGTGACTGCGGGAGAGACTGAGGCCTCCTGCTGTGGGCCAGGTCTCAAGAAAAAAGGCCAAACAAAGGCACCCATATTCCTGTATCCTGAAGATTGGTACCCTAAATAGTTCCCATCCCCCTAGGAAAGAGTCACTGCTCCGTAAGAATGCCCTCTTTCTACAAGACTGGCTTCCCCATTTGTCCCTAATGTAATCAATTTTACCTGAACTATTGATCTTATTGGCTAACTATAGTTATGTCCCGCCTTATGCCCACCTGCCTTGTGAGTTCCCAGTCTTCCCCTACCTTGAACCCCTGGTTTTTACTCTATAAAAATCCCTAGAAAAGACAGAGACCTTGGTAACCCGCTCGGGACCCCTTCTGTCTCTCTTCAGACAGAAGCTTTCTCTCAATAAATATGTTCTTCTCTTAACCTCTGTTGTTCCTAAAATTCATTCTTCGATTTTAGAGAACAGGAGCGCTTATGGGACATAGACATAGTAGGTCCGGAGTTTCATTCCTCTATATCGCCAGGGATTCACTTTATTTTTGTAGCCTCCCAGAGTGGGCCTGACATGATTTAGGAACAGAAGGATTTACTTATTTTAGTATATTAAGTGAGTTTATGTTGCACATTCAATGATAACAATTACATCACTGCATATTAGTAAAATCAATGAAAACTACTTAGTAGTTCTAAATACAAAGGTTCTTTTTATATAAAAAAATCTTTCAAAATCATGGGTCACTAGAATAAATTTACAGCATTTTAGTTTTTAAAATCCAAGTAATAAAAATATAAAGTTGATAGGAATTTGTACATTATTTATACAGTGAAATTGAATTCTTTTTCTGAGAAAATAATCCCATTCCTTGTAAGGAAATTATTTATTCGTAAGTTAAATTTTTGGAAATTAAATATTTCAAAGTAAAAATCATGCTTTGTAAAGACAGGATATCATCTTCTCATTTCATAAACTGCAAAAACACTGCTTGTTAGAAATGAGGCCAACATGCAAAGTAATCCGAAAGCCACAGGCTGTGGTTGAATTCCTTGCTTTCCTGCTCATTGCAGCCTTTGTTTTAAGTCCTCCACTGTTCTCTCATGTTTTAAACCAGGGACCTTAGAAGTAGGTGTTAAAGTCATGGGCTCCCCACTGCCCCAGAACCCAGGTTTTTCATTTAGTTATTAGGCAGGGGTTGCAGGGGTCAGAGGGAGGCTGAGGAAATTCAATCACAAATGCTTCTCTGTTTTTCCTGAAAATGCCTTCACTGACTTACTATCCTAATTTCTCTTTCCTACATTTTCTGTGTAGTTCAGGAACCTAAATCAAGTAATTGTATTTCTGTTGAAAAGTCCTGCATTCCACATGAATACAACATGTATATTTGTATCTTAGGAATCACACCCTGTTGGAGACAAATTGTACCTAGTTACTGTTTGATTATTGTATTTTCATTGTCTTTACTTTAACTGTCAAATACAAACTTCTGAATGTAAGAATCTCACAAAGAAGCTACAGAAGAGGAGGAAAAATGATTGCCCAAGGTGCCAAAATAGAGAGATTTTTCACACGTAAAAATTAACTACAAAGTACACAAGAATCCAACACTTCTCTATGAGGTGAAGTTTGCTGTGGGTTAGATGTCCAGTGTGCCCCACCTTCTCCTGGGTCTGGAAGCTGACTGCATCCTGGGTGCTGTGCTTGCTGTGCTCCAGGGGCCTCGTCCCCTGGGAGCTCAGGGGCTGAATGTGGTGCAGGAGGGCCCTGCTCAGAGGGGGCCCTGGGGAGCCCCTGCAACTTGGAAGGCTGCATTTTCCTCCAGGCTGCTCCCTTTGTTCTCTGTCCTGGCTGCAGGATGAGAGCAGAGTTCTCCTGCAGAGCTCTTCCCGTGCTCTCCTTCAAGCTGTGGGTGCAGGTGCTCTGTCCCTGGGATAACAAAGCCACAAGCCCTAATATAGATGTGGTGACAGAAATCAGTGTTACTATTATGTGAACTAAGCCAGTGTCTGATAAAAATCTCTTTATGCTATGCACCGCCTTGCTCTTCATTCAGCAAGAGGGACAGTGAGAGGACAGCTGACCAGGCACAGGCAGATCCTCACCCACCCAGCATTTCCACACACACACACCCCACGTTGCAAGGTTTTAGCCAGTGGAACAAGGCTTCCTGTGCTATGCAGTGGCTGCCTGCCCCCTCAGGGTGCTGGGCTGCAGGAGGGGGCATCCTGTCTTCTCTTTCAGATCCCCATTCACTGGTGATCTTGGCTCACAGTGAAAATCTCTCTGCTTCTCAGCACTGACCAGGGCTGTTGGTAAAGCCCTCCACTCACTCCCTCCTTACTCTCCTTCCTACTTTCAACCTCCTCCTCTTTTCTAAGAGGAAAGGGGAACTTTTTAAAGTTACCTTAAATTTGTAAGGAAGCCAGTTTTCACCTGAATGGGGAAATACAGAATATTAATTCACTTCAAACCCTTTATTCTTCCCAGGAAAAGTTACACTGAATTTCTATGTTTAGAAAATAAGATCTGAAGAGCAGGACAAAGGGAATTGTAGCAGTTAGAGGAAGCTGTGCCAGGAAAGCTCTGTGTGAATGAGGCCTTGCTGGGGTGGAGAGGAGAAGAGCTGAGACTGCAGCCTGCTGGCTCCTGGTCAGGTTCATGGTGCAAGAGAGGAGGAAGGTTGCCTGAAATGACCCTAAACCCAGGGCGCAGGCTGAGGAATGGTATAGAAGGAGAGAGCGCAGGCACAGGGTGTCTGGGAAGCCCAGGGCTTTGTACAGCAGACAGGAAGTGGGGCTCTGCGCACCCCCTGCTGTTTCCTCACTGCCTCAGTGGAGACCTGCAGCTCCAAAGCCCATGAGGCCAGGCTCTAACTGTACACACCACTTATCTCACATTTAATCCTACTGAGCAGAGTTTGAATTATTGAGAGCCTGTTTTTACACTCCAGAAAACTGTCAACAAGGTCTGCTAGCCATAGATAAGACAAAGCCTGCAGCCATAAAAGTCACAAGTCACCACTGTGCTTCCTGTGGCTCTGAGCCTGAGCCTCTTCACCCTCAGTGACATTGCTGGGCACAGGGCACCTTCTCCCCTATCCCCACAGGGGCTTCCTACACCTCCTCCCTGCTTTGTGGAAAGAAAGCTGGTTCTTCCTCACTGCTTTATGTGTTTCCATCTGATCAACCCTGAGTCCTCCAAATTGACTATCATAAATGACTAAGGAAGAGTGTCCAGAGTAACGTAAATATTTTGAACTATCAGGGGCTTTTTTTCTAAAGTGAAACAGAACTGAGAAAATATTAAGTAATGAAGAATCATTGGATTTTAATCCATATGTGTATATATATATATATATATATATATATATTCGCAATGCTTCATGCTAGCCAAGCCCTATACACCTGAGCTACATTCCTAGCCCCTAATCCTGATCTAAGTACTTTGAGGTGCACAGGAAATGGGTTGGTGTCAGAGCAGAGAAACTCATAATGTGCAAGTAACCCTATGGCTGCCTGCACTGTCTCTCCAACAGCTTCTCTTCAGATTATCTGGACCTTGTACCTATATTCTTTCATATTTTATTCATGTGGGATGCACTTGCTTAATCCACAGGGTGTTTTCCCTCCAGACTTGAAGCATGATATTCTTAACTCTTTCTTGAGGAACACTGTGTTCTCTCTCATTTATAGTCTCTTTTATAAGATGTTTACCTGGTATAATCTACAATGTCCTGAATGTTTGCGTTATCTTTAAAGTATCCCCTAACAGAAATTCTAGCTGGGGAAACTAAATACAGAATGCAACAGTGAACTACTGTACAGATGGAATTTCTTCTCATTTCCGTTTTTTTTTTTTTTTGAGTCACATGAATTTCTGTGTCCATATACTGTGACACCTTGCCTACAAGACAGGCATGGTGATTCTTAAGTAAGTCTCTGGGGTCCTTGCTAAAATATTAAATTCATTTCAGTATCCTTAGTATCCTATTCTAGCCATTAGCACTGCAATGTTTTTAAGCCCTGTAAACTCAAGTTTAAAAAGTGAGTAGAAAGTTTCCTCACAGCAATGAACATGACTCAATGGTAGAAAATAAAATAAGTCAACTTAAAAACATGCAATGGACAAGAATGGACATTTCTCAGGGAACGGATGATAAACACATGAAACTACCCAGGGTCACTAATCATCTGAGAAATGTAAGTCCAGTCCACCATGCAAGGGCTCCTCACAGCCAGTAGTAGCACTATTAGCCAATTTAAACTGAAAACTGTCAGATTTGGGAGGGTGGAGAAAGAGCCCTTTGCACAGTGCTCGTGGGGTTGAAAATTGGCAGAGTTTCAACAGAAAGCAGCACAGAGCATTCTCACGGGTTTAGAAAAAGCTATGGTATTATTCCTACATATGGTTATTTGTCCTAAAGAATGTAAATCAGGATCCCAAAGCAGTATCAGCACTCCCGTGTTGACTGAAGCAAATCTAGCAAAACAATTTAAAGATGAAATCTCTATCTATCCTCTACCCATCATCCATTTAACCTATTTTTTTTGAAGAAAATTAAATATATTAAAAAAACATTACAAACAAAAAGTAAACTAGGTTTAATATCTTACCAAATTTCATGGAGAAGCTACTATTTGGAGAATCAGGTGTTCATATAACATCTCAATAAGTTATGGTCAAATAAGATAAACTAATGAATGCTATGCATTTGGAAAAGCTCAGGTCAAGTGGCAAATGATGAAGATTTACAGGGCATAATGTTCTTTCCCCTCTTTCAGAAGGGGCATTTACCAGCAGATCTTAATTCTTTTTATCCCTGCATCTCTTCCTTCTTCCTCCATCTCTAGATCCCATTCACATTTGAGAAAATATTCATTTCTCTGTTTTCCATTGTCTCATCTATTTTATTTTTTAAATTATATATACTTTGCATGAGAGAACAGTGCAGAATTTAAACTTATATGTCTGATTTGTTTCATTTAACATTATGGTCTCAAGATGCATTCCATTTTCCCATAAATGATTCACATTTATCTATATATGGCACAGTAGTACTCCCTTGTACATAAATACCACATTTTCTCTATGAATTCATGTGTTGATGGACACAGTAAACCTCTTCCAAGACTGAGCTGATCTGTGATAAACATGAGTATGCGTAGACCTCTACAATATGGAATATCTAACTCTTTTGAGATAATACTTGTATCACTGAGGGTTAGGAGAGGAGAATAGAAAATTTATAAATTTCACAGAAAATGGATTTAGATTGCATTCCTCACAACCAGTTAGTTAAAATAGCAAGAACAAACTCATGAATGGGTTAAGAGCTTATAAGCCCAGTGGAGAATTGGGGCTTGAGTTCCATTTACTATTATAAAACTGATGGAGTCACTGTCCCTGATCTTCATACTAAAATGTTTACCATTTGTAGGAAGCCGAAGCAGAAGTAGATGCTAATCCAGTCTCCTTTCCAGCATTTCAGGGCAAACAGAGTGGCTCCTCTATTTGCTGGGCAATCCAATGTTAACTTCCCTTTCTTTACCATCACTCCACTGTCAGTGAGGCAGAATATTTAACTGAAGAGCCACGTGGCTGACAGTCAGTCACCTGAGGACTGACATGAGCCTGGACAGGAATGACACACTCAGGAGACAGGGCTGCAGAATTCCACATGAGGTCAACCTGTCCCAGGCCCTTCTATGACAGACACATTTGAAAGTTCAAAAATGATTTCTTTAAAAGGATGAGACACGTAGTCTCCCAACTGGTAGGACTAAAAATTAATAATAAGAAAATTCATGTAATTGACCCACAGAACACTGAACACAATGGTATGGAGATTGCTTGAAAAGGAACTGACAATCAAATTGTCACACTGTATCTGTCCTACTGTGTCCTTCTCTGTCAAAGTGGGGATGTGGTGACATCCATGGGTCTCTTCCAGGGAGGCTGGAGACCCCTCAAGAGTGTCCTCCTGCCTTGGTCAGTGCACCCTCTTCCACTTGATGTTTTCTCTTCATATTCTGCTGTTTCATCTGATTTTGGTTTGTACTCTCCCTGAAGGGTCTTACTTTTACGTATTCCATTACCAAACCTAAACCTCCACTCTCACAGGAGCTATAGCAGTGACCCCAGAAATTCTTGCTTTCTTTTCTCCAAATAGCAGTGAGGCTGTAAATGCAAAATTTGTCTTGCTTGAGTAACTTTTGATAAGTAATCACTTCTCTTAGCACCAAAACCAAAATCTCTACAGGGCTTTAAATGACCTGTGAGAGCTAAGTGACCTAGTTCCCACCTCACTGTCTCAGACTGTGCACCTGAACCCGTGTTCCCACTTCCTCGGAAATCCTCCTGCCACTCATGCGTTGCTCCCTGCCTGGTCCTCACCTCACCCTTGCTGTGTTGCACAAAGTACAACAGGAACAGTGAGCTCTTCCCACCCCACCCCGGTGCTGACTCAGACTCTGCTGCTCCATGCCCATGAGTCCACTCACAGCTCACTGCTTCCCAGAGGCCATCCTGTGCAGAAACACACCAAGCTCTCATCACTCATCATGGGTTTCCCTTCCATTCTAGACCTGGAGCTCCATTAAGGCAACGTCTTCTCAGCCCTTTCTGTGTCATTTCATCTGTGGACAATTCAGACTGCAGATGGAAACAGGGTCTGCAGTTCTCGGCTGGGACCATGGGCTGGACACACAGAGGTCTCCTGCGCTGTGGCTGAGACAGGACCGGGGTGTGAGCGCTGTGAGGTGCAGCCTTAGATTCCCAGGCTTACAGCAGCACAAACTATTTCAGAGCTGCTTTTTCTTTCCTCACTCTTTCCAACCTCCTTTCCTTGCTCCCTCCCTAAGATCTTCACTTCTTCCTTTTCATTCTCTCTCACCATTTCTTAGAATTTCATTTCTTAAAGTATTGATAAGAGATGCTTTTATTAAGAGAGATATTTGATACTTCAACAATCCTACATTTCTTATTACTAAGAAATCATCCAGGCTAACACCCATTCATTTTTTTCTTTTGGCACACATTGTTTTGTAGAGCTACTTAATAAACAGCAGTGTGATCCACCATATTTTAGCCACATCACAGCACATAAAAATGCAGAACTTCATACAAATACAGGTATAAGGGCTATAAAAATGAGAGAAGGAATTTCACTGTAGAAACTGCAGGTAATGTGTACCCAGACACCATGCACTAGAATTGTACAGTGAGATTTCCATCAAAGAAAGATGAAAATGTCTGACAAAATTGGCCACAGAAGAAGAGTATTCTCTGAGCAGCTGCTGGCAGGGACCCTCAGAAAACTGTTTTGTTGACTCTTGCAGAATCCACAGAGCATCAACGATGCTCAGAGAAGATGCCCTGATCTCTGGTGTGTGCACCGAGGACCCTGCCTCTCTCCCACTGGTGGTCAGCTTAACGCCAGCTGGATTACATTCAACAGGGCACTGAGCATAGATGTTCCACCTGAGGAAATTTGCCAGCATAAAAGAGATGTGGAGAGGGAGAAGCTATTCACGTTAGTTGCATTAAGACATTGTGGTGTTATGGGTTCTCTTACAAGTTGCTGTTTGAGTTGTTGGTTCTCCTGAAGGAGTTTTGGTCTTCACATCGACCATTGTTTCCTGGCTCTGGAAAGGAAGGCATGTGCAGCTTGGTCTCCAGGATGAACTTGTCATGCTGGCTTCCTGGCATGTACTTGACTATGCTTGTCGGAGGAGCTTGGGGCCTCCATGTTGATGAGGATGGCTGTGCTGCTTTCTAGGACAGCCCTGGTCTTTGTTGTGAGTGTGATTTTTGGCTCTAGCATAGAACCCTCAACTTACCAACACAGCTCCTTCACCCTGCTGGCATAGACTTTCTGGCTTCCACTGCTGACCTTTGGGGCTTCCCAACACAGATCCATAAAAGAGACAGGCATGAGTCCTTCTTGTGGGCTCCAGACTTCTAGTTGAACTCATGGGAGGCATTGTCATGAGTACTGGGTCTTCATTTGGACTCATGGGGGACATTGCTGTGGGATTCAGGCCCTTGGCTAAAAATTCTATGTCTTTGGTGTTGTGGATAGATTTCCTGCATTTTCTTGTATTAACTATGGGTGACCATCATAAAAATAATATTATAAACTCCATGTCCTTATTCTAATTGTTCTCTGTATAACCCATGACCACAACAGGTTCTTTGAATACCATTGTCTCCAATCAGATGACCCAGGCCAGGGCTGGGAGTGCAGCTCAACAGTGGAGCCCTTGCCTATCCTGTTCCACCCACAGAACTGAAAGGGGAAAGACACACAGCAGAAGGGCTCCTTATTCAGATCACACACACAGAAAAAGCTCAACAATAAGGATGCTCATGATATGCACACACATCAAAATAAACTTAACACCTTAAATATACACAAGGTTCATTTGTCTCTGTCGGTAAACTGGAAAACAAATAAATAAGAACAACAGAGCTGGGTGAAAACCAGATGCAGACAAGATCAGTGGCCTCTGTCCTTAGGTCGAGCTTGGACCACACAGAGCTGGAGCATTATGGTCCCAACTCCCTGGGAAGCGTGTTCCCGCTGCCCCAGCCCTTGCTCTGTGCACTTGCGGGTGACATTCTTTAGTGGTGCTGCCCCCTGGCCCCACCCTGGGGGAGTCCCTGAGGGGGCACTGTGACCTCCGCCCCTCAACACCAGGACCCCATGTGCCTTGTGGTCCTGCTGATCCAGGGGAATGAAACTCCCAACCTACTAAATGTACCTAGGAGTCCTTGTTCTTTAAAATCAATGAATTGTAGGAACAAGGGAGGTTAAGAGCAGAATGTATCTATTGAAAGAAAGAAAGCTTCTGTCTGAGAGGAGAGACAGAAGGGGTCCTGAGTGGGTTTCCAAAGACCCTACATTTCTAGGGACTTTTATAGAGTAAAACCATGAGGTGAGGTGGGTCCAAGGTGGGGAAAACATGGGAACTGGGAAGACAGCCAAGCATGAGGTGGGACAGAACTAGATAAACCAATCAGATTAATTGTTGAGGTAAAATTGACCAAATCAGGAACAAATGGGGAATCCAGTTATGTACTAAGTGAGTATGCTTAACCACAGTGAGTCTTCTGTAGAGGTTGGGATGGTGACTACTAGCTTGGTGTGGGATGTAGAACATCAATCCCGGATGTTTATACTTAGTGTGTGGTTGCCTTTGTTTGTTTTGTCTTTGTCTTGAGATCTGGCCTACAGAAAGGTGCCTGTCTCCTCCAAGGTCCCAAGGTATCTGGTCTCCTACACCAGCTCCCTTGAGAGCCTGGCCCTGTCTGACTGCCTATAATATTTCTAATGAACTCAGTGGCCTGTAACACAGCTTCCTCCAGCACGAATCCTTGGGGGACAATGCATGTGAAGCCCTGGAGACAGAGGAGCCAGGGGAACTGGTGAGACCATTCCCAGTGAGACCTCCTGCAAGTCCTGATCAAGGCGTCCCAGCTCCAGGGTGCAGCCTTCCTGCCTCCCTGCTGGCACTGTGCTATGCTGGGAAGTGGCCCTGACTCTGTGCCTAGGGGAGGCTGGGTGGTCAGGGAGACCCTGCCTGGGTTTCAGCGCTGCACACACTCACAAGTTCCTGCACACGCTGTATACACTCACAAGTTCCTGCACACATGCACACACACACACACACACACACACACACACACATGCACAGCAGCACACGTGCACACAGAAGCATGCGGACACACACACTAGGGAAGCTTTGGCACTGCGCCCTCCTCCACCCCGGGCAGGGTCCTGAGCTGCTTTCCCCAGTGCTGAGGTTTCACAGCCTCCACCCTGGGTCCCAGCTCTTCCCTTTGGGCCTGCCAACCCTGCTCTGCCTCCTTCCCAAGGGTGACCTCCAGGACCAGGGCCAGGCTCCTATCTGGCTTCAGGCTTCACTGCTCTCCTACTGCCTCTGCTCATTTTCCATCCTGCGGTAGCCTGCAGAACTCATGCTCTCTGGGGTTTACATTCTTTCCTTGCTCCAGACCACTAATCCAGCTCCACGCCACCAAGTCCCCAACCTGAAGTGCACACTGCTGGTCCCCACTCTGGATTCCCAATGCCTGCCTCTCTCCAGTTCTCAGCCTTCTCCTCCTACCCAGGCCAGAGACCTCAAAGTCAGTGCTGGTGTCACAGACCCATTACGGTATTTATCTGCAAAATCAGCAGCCTTCAGTGGGCTACAAGCACAGATTCTGATCTGAGCACCTCGCACCCCATCACTCCTGCTTTCTGGGTCTCTCACCTGCATCAATGCAGCTGTCCTGAGAAACTGTTCTGTGAGACATGGAAAACCTGGGGGCTCCCTGAGGACCAGTGAGCTCTCTGAGACTTGTTCTTGGTAAGACAGCCTAGTGACCCTCAGCTTGTCCAACCACCAGTGACCCGCTGTCCTGCTACTCTGCCTTCTTTTTAGTACAGTTGCACTTGTTGTTTGTGCTGTGCTAGGTCTGTCTCCCTCTTCACATGACCCTGTGAGGTGTGGTTGGGGAGGTCTGCTAGTACCTGCACGTTAGCTGGCAGAGGCCCAGGAGCTTGGTGTCCAAGAGAGAGCTTAGGAGAGGGCCCCAACAAGGCTGGGGCCTCAGTTGTCTCCTGGACCCTGCTCCTCTCTCCTCCATGTCTCTCCAGCCTCTTCCTCTGCTCTCTCCATTCTCCACTGAAGACAGCACTGTGCTTCCCTCAGGTTCTGCCAGCCACCCAGGACTTGCCTTCCTGCCACTCAAGGGCTCCTTTCCTTGGGACCCTGTCCCTACATCCCAGGGCTGGTTTTTCCTGTGCATCTGGTCCTTCCAGACAGCGCTTCCTCCAGAACATTAGGATAGGCTGCTCCACCTTGGTCACTGCAGCCAGGGCACAGGTGAGGGTGAGGATGCTGTGTGCCTTGACTCCTCAGCCATGGGCTCCAACAGGCCTGAGGATTTCTTGAGCCCTAGCTGGGCTTACATAGTCTCTTGGTAAAGTGATGCCATCCTGTACAATGGCTTGTTCATTTTTGTCTTCACTTTCTCTCATTTTTCTAATTACATGTCCTGGGACTTAAACTCACGATGACAATGAATGTGCTTCAATTATACCTTTGATGCCTCAAGAATCTGGATTATTTTCTTTTCCACTGTTCTAGTTTTCCGTCCTGGAAAACTTAGGCAAAGTCATCAACTGTTCCCGAATAAATAGTGACCGCAAAGGCTAAGATTACCTTGGTAATGAGGACTAATTCACAGGGTCAGTGTAACCTTGGAATCTGACAGCCACAACCAGAGCAAAGAAACCAAACCCCTGTGTCATCTGGTGCCTGAACACACAGCACTCCAGCTTCCCTGAAAGGTGCAGCGCATCTCTAAAAACCCCAGCTCTATCCTTGCTGCCGGTATCCATAGAGCCACGGAGCAGTGGTGACATCTGGGCTGCACCATCACTGGCTACCATCTGACCCCTTGGAGCAGATTCTCTACTTTGTAACCCTGTTTTCCTGGGGAACTGGGCCCTGGGGGAATGAATGCTGTTCTCCAAATCCTCTGTGATATCTCCCTGGAGACAGGAAGCAGAGAAAGCAGCTTTCTGACGTCAGACTCTGAGACAACTGGGGTAAAATGCTTGGACGCAGTTCTTGCATTCCTTTGGAAATGGATTTCTGTTCATTAAACTTTTGTGTGCTTGCGTTAGTGAGTGCTTTAATAGTTGTAAGTTTACTGAATTGATCACAAAGGATTTGGCTCAGAACACTATTTTAAAATCAAGTCCTGAATGGGATAAAGATGGCAGAACAACAGCCACCCTGATGACCTTAACTGAGCCACAAGCGACAATTCCTGCCTTCTCAATTCAAGGAAATTTTGATGCATCACAGAATGAGATTTCCATCCTTCATAAAACACAATCACCTTTTAAGTTAGCTGTTTAATCACTGGCCTTTGAATGTATGTAAATAAATGTTGGAAAGGTGCTTTAGGAGCTCACAAAATTTGGACTGTGCTGTCCGAGATGATTCACGTTTGTGCAGACATTGGCCCCTCATACGCCCAGGGCCTGCCTTGGCAGCAGCTGTCATTCAGCCCATGGGAAAGGACAAAAAGCAGGGTTACTGGTTTCAGCTGTGCAGTGAAGGGCATTTTGCCAAAAACTGCTTTGTGCATGTGTAACGCCACAGAGCTGCTATTTGTCCCTTCAACAAAAGCTTCTACTATTTTTCCAAAGTGTAGACAGAATACCCTTGGGCCACTCTGTGTAGATTCAAAGCCAATGTGTAGACTGGCCTATTCCAGGAAACTGCCAGTGGGACCTGCCCCAGCTCTGCAAAGTGTTGGGAGCCACGGCTCAGAGAGTTCCCCCAAGACACATGACCATGCTCCATGCAGCAGAGTCCTAGTGGTTGGAGGTAGTGTTTTCCTGATTTGTGGTTTGTTTATTTTTGTGTAAAAAATACTCTCATAATAGACAATTTCAAATAACAAATACAGCAACCATTCTGCAAAACTTCTAGAAATTTAACATTTGGCTTTCCAAACTGGTAATAGGATAGCTTTAGCATATCACTATGGCTTTGCAATATCTGGTAGGGTGAATTCTCAAACTGTTGTTTTTCAAAATTGTTGTGTACTTCAGGGGTACTTGCTTCAAGTTCACAATCAATATAGCTCTGTATTTATTTAGATGTTTTTGCTTTCTTCTATCAATTTTTAGTTTTCAATGGAGTGACATTTCACAGCTTGCTAAATTTCTTGAGTTTGTTCATTTCCAGCAAAAACTGTAGTTAAACACTTGGGAGGAAGTGGGAAAGCAGCTTCCAGCAAGGCTAGGGATAAATGAGACCAGCACAAACCTATTAGGACCTCCACAGAACATTAAAGGGCTGTTTAACAGGGAGAAACTGCTGTTTTCTGTTGCTGTTACCATTTCTCACAGGTTTCCCAGGGTGCGGGAGGGAACCAACAAGCTCCAGGGAGGCTGGACTTGTCCTGAACAAGGGAGGGGGAAGGAATGATGTTTGTTTCAGCTTCAAGGGGGAAATGTCATGGTTCCAATATAATATAACGTTGGAGGACTTCATACTGGTTCTGAAGCATTGTTTATGATGTTAAAGTTGTGAAATGATAAAATAAGCATGTCTTTGTATCTAGAAACTGATTTAAAAAAATACATGTGTCTGATTGCCAGGTTGTCAAAAGGTGGACTGGAGTGGTTGATACCCTGTGCCATTTGAGAGGTTTAAGAGCTTGGCTGAGTGACTAGGTGTGACACAGGGTCCTCGCTTTGTAAACATCCTCGTCCTGAGCAGGAGGAGGTCACAGAGATGGTGCGCAGGCTGCAGCCACCCTAGGAGTTGCCTGCTTGCAATGTGGGGATGAAGAAGAGGTCTATTCTCACCCCACCCTTTGCCCTGGCTGCTTTTGCTGTCTTCTGTTGCCATGAACTGTTCCTCCCCAGATGCCATTCAGCAGGCTTCTCTGTCCCATTCCACCTTCTATAAAAATGCCTCTGTCTTATGTAAACAGTTCCACTTAACCAGGAACAGGTTCAAAACTTGTTAACACTGCTTTCCTCACGTGTAATACATCTTTTCTCACCTTCTGTGAGAGTTCATGCCCTGGGAATTACATGCCAATCATCTCTGGTAAATGGATGTCACTCACATTCCTGAGTTGGTCCTTTATTCTGGGTCCCCGTTTTAGCAAAGGATTACTCAGGATACAGTTTTGCTTCTGTCCACACTGGTGAAGTGGCTGAGCTTGTCACTGCTCATTGTCTGGATGCTTTTAGACACCGTGCCCACAGGCACTTACAGCTGCCAATGGCCCAGCCCATGCAAGTGCTGCTTTCCAAATGTTTTGAATTTTTTTTCATGTTTTTCTTACCACAGAAATTCCTTATAATCCTCAAGGTTTAACAACTGTTAAACTTGGTCACTGTGTGATCAAAATTCAATTACAAAAACAAAAGGTGAGGAAGAGACCAAGATGGTGGAGCAGTAAGCAGTAGAAGAAAGAGCTTCTCTGAGAGTTGCTATCCAGACACTGGAATATAACATCATGAGGAAGACAAGAAGGAGGAAAATGGGTCCACAGGACACCAGAAGAATCTGAAGTGTGAACTGAAGCCCACAGAGAGTAAAGAGAGAAACTTCAATGAAGCACAGAGAGGTATCTGGAAACATCTCCCGGAGACAGGACTCATTGCATGAAAGGAGAGGTTTGAACCCATGGACACGTGGTGGTAGTGATGGCTGGCAATCCTGTAGAGGCACATAGCAGTGGAGGGGAGCAGTGGACATGAAGGACTGCACTGGCTGGTGCTGAGTACAGAGGGCTTAATCTTCTTGCAGGAAAGAGCAATTGACTGGGAGCCATCCTGGTGATGGACCGGCTGATCTTAAAACACAGAACTGCTACTGGCTCCATCTAGAGACACCCAGCTGGGCTCAGAACTTTGGAGACTGCTTGGATGGTGGTGAGCCTAGTGAGTCTCATCTTGGGGCAGGCCTGCTGACATTATCCACTACCCTGCCAAAAGCTAGTGCTGGAATGCTGGGATTGATCTGCACAAGTCAGGACTCTGTCTCCACAGGTTGTCTATGAGTGAAATGGGAGATAACAGAGGAAGTGGACCCCCTCCATTTTTTCTCCTTCATTGTGTGATCTTGTTTTTATGAGTGTGAATGTGATTCCTAGCCTCCTTACGGTTGTGGTTCTGTGCTGTTTTTTATTTTATCTCTTCCATCTCACTTTCCCTTGAGTCTTCTGTACTGGCTCCCAATGCATCCTGGTTCTGCCTTTATCCTCCAATGTTACTTCTAATTCCTTCCTGTTCTTCTACTTCTTTATTTTCTCCTTAATCCATTTTAAGTTTTAGCCCCTGAAAGCAAAATAAACATATTAAGTACTTGTACACTGCATATAATTTTTGGTTTTATTTCAGATTTTGTTATATAACTACAAATTAGTTCATGTATTTAAAAGTGACAAATTAAAAGTTAGTTTTTTGCCATTTGGTAGGCAATTGGTACCACTATAGCCAAAATTGACATAATTGTTCTAAACAGCTGTGGTCCTGGTATTCCATGACTAAGAACTAGCTAAGAGTCATAGAAAATACAATGGAACAGTGCCAAAGAAACAGGGACTAGACCAAAAAAACAACAACTTCTCACTTCTAGCAAACTGAGAGTTTAAAATCTTAGAACAGATTCAAAGTGGCTATGCCTGAATGATACCTCAGAGAAGTAATCATCACATAGGGGCCCTAAATACTTCCAATAAAGCAACCCATCATAGACAATTTATAAGCATCACCCCAGGATTTAAACTAAAAATAAAAAGAAAGGAAATGAGAGGATACTTAAACAATATGCAACCTCAGACATCCAGTTCACCAAAGGCAAATCCAAGGGAAAATGTGTTGAGGCAGCCCAAAGGCTCTCATCAGGCTGCTCTGGAGTGATAACAATAAAGCAATTGACTGAGGCTCTGAAAAAAATGAAATCAGAAATAATGACACAGATAACTACAGAGATGGTGTCCAAACTAAAAAACCATGCTTAGCAATGCTAGAGCAGATTCAGACAAAAAAATGGATGAGTTTAAGAAGATCATGGAAGTTCAGCATAGGAAAGCAATAGAATCCATAAATCAGATTCAAGCAGATAATCCAGAAGAACAAAAGCTCCACTGAAAGCAAGCAAAGCAGATAAGGCCAATGTGAAGACAGGGATCTCAGATATTGAAGACAAGTTTGCAGTTAGTGACTGGGAAAAGAATGAAAAAGCAGGAGATACCACAAATGATACTAAAAAATCTTCACAGACGTCAAGGCAGGAAAAATTTCCTGATACAGAAAAGGAATTTGACATAAAAATAAGTGAGGCATATAGAATTCTAATTATACATAATCAAAAAAATCTACAACCCCAGAATATCATAGTCAATATGCCAAAAATTCAACACAATAGAATCTTAAATGCTGTTAGAGAAAAGAGAACAATCATCTAAAAAGGAAAGCCCATCAGAAGCACAGCTGACCTCTCAGCACATACTCTCAAGTCAAGGAGAGCTTGGAGGGTATTCCAAGTGCTAAGGGAAAGCAAATTTCAACCCAGCTTCATGTACACTGCAAAATTATCTGTCAAAATGGATGAAGAAATAACATTTGAAGGGCATTCTAAAAGAAAATACTAATGACTACAGCTTCCAGAACTTCAACAGAAGGAATCCACCAGGGAACATAAACAATTAGAGGGAGAGGAAAAAGGGGGAGTCACAAGCAACAAAAATAACATGACAAAGATAAGTCAATTCATATAGTTATAATCATCAATGTTAATTTGATGGTCTCAGTTCACCCATCAAAAGACATAGATTGGAAGAATGGATCAAGAACACAGATCCAACAATATGCTGCATACAATAAACATATTTAATTGAAAATGAATTTCAGAATCTGAAAGTCAAGGACAGAAAAAAATATTTCATGCTATAAATCTATAAAAAGAGCAAAGGTAGCTATTCTATTTGCACACAAAATGAATTTTAAGCCAAGACTGAGTAAGACAGATAAACAAGGTCACTACATCCTCATAAAGGGAAAAATCCAAGAGGAAGAAATAACAATCATAAATATATATGCAACAAATACCAGTACACCCAACTATATAAAACAAATATATTAATATATATGAAAATCAAATAAGCCCTAACACAATTGCATTGGGAGATCTCAATACTCCACTATCACAAAAAGACAGATCAACTAGACAACAAAAATCAATAATGAAACATTAGAAGTGAACCAAACTTTTGAACCAATGGGCTTACTAGATGTCTATAGAGAGTTCCACCCCATCACATCAGAATACACATTCTTCTCAGCTGCACATAAGACATTCTCCAATTAGACTGCATACTGGCTCACAGAACATGCTTAAGTAAATGAAAAGGAACTGAAATTATCCCATGCAAACTATTAGACCACAGTGCAATGAAATTGAAAATCCATGGCAAAAGAAACCACAAGAGCTCAATAAAAATGTATAAATTCAATAGTAAGCTCCTAAACAAACAATGGATCACAGATGAAATTAAAAAAAAGAGTGGACAATTTTTACAGCTTAATGATAATGACAATCCAATGAACCAGAACTTATGGTACAATGAAAGTAGTCATAAAAGAGAAATTCATAGCAATAAATATCCATAACAAGAAAACAGAGTGAGTACATATAAACAATTTATTGGTGAACCTCAAATTTCTAGAAAAAGAAAAGCAGGCTAATCCCAAAGCTTGTATAACTGATGAAATTGTAACTATCAAAGCAGAAGTTAATGCATTGGAGACTAAAAAACAAATACAAAGAATTAATGAATCAAAGACTTGATTTTTGAAAGATTAAATAAAATTGACAAACATTATTCAAGCTTATCAAAAAAAGGAAAGAAAAGACTCAAATCCATGCAATTAGGCATGAAAGCATAAAAACCTAACAGACACTGCAGAAACCCAAAGATCATTTGTACCGACTTAAAAAAACTTGTATTCTAGTACTATGGAAAATGCAGAAGAAACGGACAAATTCCTAGGTACATAGGAATTACCAATGCTGAATCACGAAGCCATAAAAATCCTAAATAAACCAATATAAACAAATGAAATCAGAGGCATAATTAAAAACCTATTAACAAAGAAAAGCCCAGGCCCTGATAGATTCACTCCTGAATTCTACAAGAAAGTTAGAGAAGAACTAACACCACTGCCTCTCAAACTCTTTAATGAAGTTGAAAGGGAAGCAATACTCCTAAATTTATTCCTGGAAGCATGTATTACCTGATACCAAAACCAGAGAAGCAGTCAAATAAGAAATAAAATTACAGGTCAATTTATCTAATGAACCTAGATGCAAAAATCCTCAGTAAGATACTGACAAACAGACTGTGATAAATCATCAAAAAGACTGTACACCATGATCAAGTCCAATTCACCCCAAGGATGCAGGATGATTCAACATATGCAAATCAATAAATATAATACACCATATCAACAGAGCCAAGGACAAAAATCATATGATCATTTAAATAGATACAGAAAAAGCTTTTTTGATAAAGTGCAACTCTCACTTATGATAAAAACCATACAGAAAATTGTAGTAGGTGGCCTTTATCTCAATCTGATAAAAGCCATCTATCACAAACAAACAGCCAACATCATAGTGACAAAAACTGAAAACTATTTCCCTAAAATCAGGAAAAAGACAAGGATATCTGCACTTTTACTCAACATAGTCATCGCAAATCTAGCAAGAGCAATTATAGAAGAGAAATAAATAAAAAGAATAAAGATAGGAAAAGAAAGAATTTAAACTATCATTATTTACAAGTGACACAATACTCTACATAGAAGACCTCCAAATCTCCATTAAAAATCCAGTAGATTTATAAGAAAATTCAGTAGTGCAGCTGGATACATATTCAACAGTCAAAAAATCAATAGCATTCCTGTACACCAATAAAATATCACCGAGAGAGAAATAAGGGAAAGAAAAACTTTCAAAGTAGCACCCCCAAAATATAAAATACATAGAAACCAATTTAACAAAAAATGTAAAGGATCTCTACATGGAAAAAGGATCTCTACTGTAGTCTGAAAAAGAAATTGAAGGGGATATTAGAAAATGGAATGACATCCCATGCTCCTGGTTAGGACGAAGCAGTACAGTGAAAATGGCCATACTTCCAAAACTGCTATACAGTTTCAATGCAATCTCAGTCCAATTTCCATATCTCACAGAATTAGAAAAAAGTATCCTAAAATTCATCTGGAACCATAAGAGATGTAGAAGAGCAAAGGCAATCCTGGGCAATGAGGGCAAGACAAGGGGCATCACAGTCTCTAACTTGAAGTTATACTATAAAACTACTGTACTAAAAACAGTGTAGTATTGGGGAAAAAAATCATATTCAAAGTCAGTGAAATAGATTAGAAGTTACATAAACAATGCCAGATACACTAAACAACTTTATTTTTAACAAAGGTGCCAAACACATTCACTGGAAGAAATATAGCCTCTAAGAAATGCTGCTGGAAAAACTGGCACTGCACATGCCAAAGATTAAATTTGGACTGATATCCTTCACCACATACTAAATTCAGAAGGAATCAAAGATCTGAATATTAAAACAGAAACATTAAATCTTCTGGAACATAGAGTAGGTAAAACTCTTGAAGACATCATTGTAGGCAAAGACTTTATGAACAAAACCCTGATTGCAGAGGAAATATTACAAAGAATCAACAACTGAGATCTCATCTAATTAAAAACCTTTTTCAGTGCAAGAGAAACCACCAACAGAGTGAAGAGACACCCCACTGAGTGGGAAAAAAATGTGTGCCAGCTCTTCTTCAAAGAATTACCATGAAGACCATACAAAGAATGTGTTATTAAAAAGTTTTTGCATGTTGAAAGAAATCTCCAACAGAGCAAAAAGGAAACCCAAGAATTTTGAAAGAATCTTAACCAATTGTCCCTCAGACAAAGGACTTCTGTCTAGAACATATAAAAAATTTTTAAAAATCAGCCCTCTTAGATTTAAAGACCAGTCCAGAAATGGCATCTGAGATGAATACACTCTTCTCAGATGAAGAAATACATACAGCAAATAAATACGTGAAAATACATGTCCAACATCACTGGTCATTTACGAAATGAAAATTAATACAACACTGAGATTTTACATCACCCCAGAAAGAATGGCTATTACCAGTAAATCAAGCAATATGAAATGCTGGAGGGGCTGTATGGTAAAAGGAACACTTCTTCATTCTTGGTTGGAGTGTAGACTGGTGCAACTGCTGTGGTAATCACTGTGGAGATGCCTCAAAAAACTAGGGTTGGAGGTTCCATTTGACCCAGATTTTCATCTTCTTGGTATTTTCCCAGAAGAATTACAAACATCATATCACAGTGATATATGAGCAACCATGTTTATGGCAACACAATTTGTAATAGGTACTTCTTGTAGACAACCTAAATGCCCATCAACTGAGAAATGGTTAAAAAGATATGGTAATTTTATACAATGGAGTACTACTCAGTCACAAAGAAAGATAAATGGGAGATTTTTGTAGATAAATAGATGCAACTTGAGACTATACTTACAAGTGAAATAAATTAGACACTCATGTAAACATAGTCTTACTAGTGTGAGAAACTGAAAGAAACTATATATATATATATATATATATATATATATATATATGTTTATATACATTGTTACTCCCTAAAGTATTGTTTTGAAATTGTTTCAAATTTTTCTCTTTAAAATAAGATATATTGGAAAAGAAAAAATAAATGATACATTTGGAAAAAAGGGGAGGATCAATGCTTAACTACAACTTACACCTCAAAATAGACTTTACTTGACAGAATATACTATTAAATTTTAAAATTCTACTGTAAGTAAAAGTACAACAGCAGAAAGCCAATTCAATCAGGCAAAATAAAAGAAGTTAGGAAGGTCATCTGCAAAGTTATTTATCCTAAATATTGGAATAATGAACCCAAGCCAGTGCAAATGTTGGGTCAAGTCTATACTTGCATCTTTTCAGAGGATACTGAATGGCCTATCTGAGTATCAGAACATGCTGTTTGACTGTATGATGGACCTAGACCTCAAGAAAGTATTAAAGCCACTTCTCAAGAAGCTGATGCTCAGTCCTATGACAGTAATGCCTTGGAGACCATTCTACAGCTGAAAGACAAGAATGGGGCTAGACCCATCCTGGAGTTGACTGAAGGAGTCTATTCAAAATTCTCAGGATGTGGTGACCAAAACAGGAATCAGAGGTGTGAGTAAGTGGTAGAGTGATGAGAGATAACTGACCTGACAGTTATATGAAAGACATGGACACAGAAGGTGCCAGTATTCTTAAGATAAAATAAAACAAAAAAATTACATATGGATTAAAGATAAAAAAGGATTTTATTCCTTCCTAATTCTTACTCAGACATCTTTACCAACTGACCTAAAACAAAATTTGACTAGTTTAATTATTGTGACAAATTGTAAAATTACAAAAGGTTGTTATAATTTAACTCAGTCAAAAATATATTTGTTCACACTCTGATTTTGTAAGCTGTTTGTCTGTTTGTCCTATCTGCTATGCTATGTACTTGTTCGCTTGTCTGTTTGTTCAGTAAATTAACAACCACTTTTGTTTGAGCTCAACAATTCTTTTTTTTCCTTTTTCCTTTTGAATTTTTAATCATTTATTCATACTTTAAGTTGGTTTATAGATTTAAAGTATGTGCTTCCATTCAGGTTGCTAGTTGGTCAAAATGACAACTGATTTGGTTTTCTCATAGGTCACCAAAATTGTTAAGATAATTAAACAAAAATCCTTTCAGATGGAAAAATATTATTGGACAAAAAGTGGCTGCCTGGAAAAAATTATGCAGTTCTTGTTCATTCATAGAAGGCTCTGGTGTCTTATGGGAGATTTCACAATAAATATTATTAAAATATATTATTGTGATGTTTACATTGCTCTTTCCTCAAAGGATTATATTTTCTAGACAATAAAGTTTTTGATTTAAAGATGCCCTGGTACAAAGATTTTCATATGAGTATGACAACTGATTGCTATTTTTTTTTGCAGTGTACTGAATTTATGCCTGCAGATGTGCTGATCTTCCAAAGTGTGGAATCAGGCTTGTTTACAGTGATAGATTTTTTTTTTTTTTAGATTCAGACATCTGCCTTTAACAAAAACTTATGTGATATATATCACACTAAAGGAAAACAAGTTAGGTAAACATTTCTTATGTGTTAGATAGGGATGAGTGACTAAAATGGTTATGCTGTGTCAAAGTGGAAGGTTAAGTATGTTTGAAATATCATTATGATTGCCATGCTGCAATATTATACATGGTTTTTGATTTCTAATTTTCTTTATAAAATATGTAACTGTAAATATCCTATAGGGATTCAAATATTAGACCACCCATCATTGTTAGAAAACAATGGTTCTGTTTTATGTTTCCAGGTGCTTGATATTTAAATGAGACAGTAATATTAAGCCTTATTCCTTCAATACAATGCAGTGTCATTAACCTTCTTTTCTGGATATTTTGCAACTGAGGTTTGGAGACTAAAAGCTAGAAGACAGATGGGCTAAGAGAACAACCAGTATTTTGGTCCCAGCCCTTCAAGGTTAATAAAGACTCAGGACATCAGAGAATCTCTGCTATGATATCCTATAACTTGGTGAGTTCCAGGTCTTCTGACCAAGGACATTGTGGGACTGCAGAGGAAAGTGATCAATCATACATAGCATGCCTAAGGAGAATGACCAGGAGAGAAAAACCTCCTGAGATTTCATAGAGAGCAACTTGGTCAAGCAATGGCCATGATGCATCCAGGTCACTGACACATGAAGTATTGAGAGGCCCTGTGTGTGGTTTAAAGGAAATTCCTCATGAGATTTAACTAACCCAGAGAGATAGCAAGAGATTGATTTTAATTAATACAGGTCTCACCCTAACTTGGTCTTGAAAGTCCTGTAGAAAAGCATAACCACAAAATATGTAAGTTCACTCAGAGTGAAAAGTGTTCCATATGAGAAGGTCTTCCAGAGTCTCTCAAACGCAGCAGCTCTAGCTTCAGTGGACCACTCATTGCTTACAACTATAAAACAGAGAAGTGGGAGATGTGGAGAGCTTCTGAAGCTGGAGGTCAATTGCATGTGCAGGGCTAAAGCAAGGCCAGCCATGAGAACACAACAGCACGAATGAAGCCAAATAAACAAGCTGTTCCTGCCCCGAGATCACCAGACGTCCAGGCAAGCCCTACAGAGTTGCAAAACAGGGATGCTGAAATTGCCATCAACCTCCAGATTGCGTGAGTCCACTGCTGTAGTTGAGCAAGGTGAGAAGCTCCTCTCCTCCCATCAGGAGACAGGGCTCCACCTATCCTCAGCTTCATCCCTTTTCTGTATTTTCCCATCCTCTCCGAATCCTTCCCCCGGGGAACATCAAGAGCTATGCTGCTAGGCTGCAGTGAGGTACTGGGAAACATGGTTCTTCTGAGCTAGTTGTCTCCTGTCTGTAGGTCTGAGCACATGGACTTCTTGGTGTATCACTCATGTGAAGTAGAAGGGATGGAGCAGGCAGTGAGCTGCACACTGCTGGAGCTGGGAGATCACTACAGTACTGCTGGGAATGCAGTGAGTTCCTATAACTGTTGGTTACGTAGGTCTGGGCCAAGGCACACAGTGCTGAGGGGCCTCAGGCCTCAGGGTGACCCCACTGATTCTGCTTGACCCAATTAGGCCTCAGAAACTGTTTACTGAGTGACCAAAAGTGCTGGTCACTACACAGTCCTGAGGGTGTGGCAGTAAACAGTATAGAAACACACACATACACACAGACACACACAAATGCACCCACAGAGTGTCCTAATGCAGCCTAATGCAACCCCTCTTCCACTCACTTTGCATTCTCTCTCCTTTTTCCTTTGATTCTATGTATTCACCCTGTGTCAGGACCTCTGTCAAACAGGTGGTGTCCAGAGGTCCCCAATCCTCCCTCAGCCTTGCATGAGTGTCACCAAGGCTATGCACTGTGACATGTGGCACAGCCTGCCACTCAGGTTCCCCACAGGGGCCATAGCCTTCCTCTGCAGCATGGCTGCCTGTCGGGGGAATAAGAAGGATGGGGGCGCAGCGTCAGGATTCTGTCAGCTGCCTTTCCCTGGGTGGTGCTTGGCAGTGACATCCACTATGTCTTTAATCACACCTGGTAAAGACACTCAGGAAAGAGGACTCCAGAGCTGCTGCACAATGCAGGGAGGGCAATGGCCCAGTGTACTCCAGTGACTGGGAGGATTCCGCAGGATCCACAGTGCTACGTCTTTTAGTCACTCTATATCTGGTCTCCTCTTGGGTGCTTTCCTCATCTTCCTGCCTTCTGCACCCAGAGCTGAGTCTGAGACCCACAACTCACACTTCTGCTGGGAGCAGACTGACCTGTGGTGCCCTGTCCCACAGGCCTCCTCGGCACACTGCACACTGACATTACCTTAGCTCAGGAGCAGACGGCCCCTGAGTTCTCTGTTTCGGGGTGGCTTTCAGGACGCCTGTGCTGCTCCTCCTAGTCACCTGGCTTGGTGTCACCTCTGTCAAGGCACTGGACCCCTCTCAGCTGCCCTGCCCCAGCAGTGAGGTGCTGCGGGCTGTGCTCCTGGGTCCCTCCAGAGAACTGCTCAGCTCCCTCAGGACCCACACAGGGACCAGAGGGACACGGCCAAGCCGCTCCCACCCCGACCTGCTCCTGTGAAATTTGCCACATGGACGGACCCAGCAGCTTTGTCTGAGTGCAAGGGTTCCCCCACCACACCCCTCAGGAAGCTGCCCAAAGGTGTTTACTGCAGCTGTGGGCGTTACTGTTTTCCAGGTGAAAATTTAACCGGGAGCTAGGTGTGTGTAGGTGCAGAGCTGTCATTCCAGCACTCTGGGAGGCTGAAGAAGGGGATCCCAAGATGAATCCCAGCATGGTAACTTGACAATGTAGGAAAATCCTTCTCAGAAAACAGTGGCTGGAATGTAGCTCAGTGCAAAAATCGGAGCTTCAACCCTAGTACTGCAAAGAAAAAATGAATAATCAACCTTAAATAACTGTTCACGTTCAGGTGACTTAGCTGTTACAGGACACTAAAGCGCTCAACACTGATCTCAAAGCGGAAGTGAAAGGCAGGCTCTCTGCGTCCCAGGGGAGGACCTGGCCCTTCAGTGGGCAGAGCTGCGCCCTCAGCCTGCGTTTGGAGATAAGCAGAGTCTGCTTCTCAGTGCGGGTCCCTGGGGGAGCATAGCAGCGCTGTCACCCAGGTCGCTCCTGTCACCCCGCTCATCCTGTCACCCTGCTCATCTGGTCACCCCAGACATCTGGTCACCCCTGGTGACCCTGCCACCGGGTCCGCATGGCGTCGGGCGCGGGCGCGCGGCTGCACGAGGACGCGCGCTGCGCCGTGTGCCTGGACCTGCTGCGCGCGCCAGTGAGCGTGGACTGCGGACACAGCTTCTGCGCCGCCTGCGTGCGCGCGCTACTGGACTCCCGGCCTCAGGGCCCCGAGTCCCCGTGCCCGCAGTGCCGCGCCACCTTCAGACCCGAGGGTGTGCGGCCCAACCGGCAGCTGGCGGCGCTGGTGGACAGCGTGCGGCGCCTGGCGCTGACCGAAGGCGCCGAGGGAGACGCGGGGCGGTGCGCGCGGCACGGCCAGGAGCTCGTACTCTTCTGCAGCCTGGACGGGCGCGCGCTGTGCGGGGCCTGCGCCGCAGGGGAAGAGCACCGGGGACACCGCACGGTGGCGCTGCGGGAGGCTGCGGAGGAGCACAGGGTGAGGAGCTGTGGACCCCGGGTGGGACTGGACAGGAGGGGACAGCAGGCGACATAGAACAGGGCAGAGGAGGGGACAGGACAGCATCGTGAGGGACCCAGGCCAGACAAGAGAAGGGACAGGGGAGGAAAGACCCACCAGGAAGGGGCTGGGAGGCCTAGGGGTGAGGGGGCCAGCATGGAGGGCACAGGTGGAGTCATGCAGGCAAGAGTCCAGGTGAGAGGACCAGAGAAGACGACTCTCCAGGGGACCAGCAGGAGAGGAGCCCAGGTTGGAGAGGGCAAGGGGCTGTCAGTGAAGGGCCTCATCCTCTTGGGGGATCCTGGGGTGGCCCCAGTGAGGGGAGCTGGGGCCTGGAGAGGAGCAGGAGATGGGCTGCACCCCAGATAGGGAGAGGAGAGGGGGAAAGAGAGACCTGAAGGGAAGAGAAGGGAAAGCGCAGAGACAGCTGCCTGCAGAGTGAGCCAGGCTGGGTCTGCTCCAAGGAGACATGGACTCATGCATCCTTCTCAGAGAGGTGCTGGGGTTGGAGAATTTGGCCCTGAAGAGCATCAGTGACACTAGAACTCTGCCTTCCTACTAGAGCATCTCGGATGGTCCAGAACACGTTCTAAACCCACCTGGGACAGCCCTCTTTACAGACACCTTTGACCAAATAGCAGTGCTGTGCTGTAATAAACTGCACACACCAGCTTTGTTAGAAATTCCATTACTTTATGTCTTTTGCTTGTTTTAAACTAAGGATTGGGGTATTTTACATCAACATCCCCGGTGGAGCTTCCCAGAAATGCCTCTCAGCTTTTCTTCGTGATGCCTGTTGTCTTCTGCAAAATTCAGGCGGGAGGTTCTTTCTGGGTAGATCTGGAAAGTGTGCTCCTGCCTTTTGGAGGAGAGGGGAGATCCTGGGAGTCAGGAGGGGCAGATTGAGGTTTTTGGGTGCACAATGGCATGCTGGACTTTATGTCCAAAACGATGAGGTCTTGAAGAAAGGAGATTTCTGGGTTAAGTATGATTTCTGGAGGTTTGGGTACAGAAAGGAACTAAGGTAGTTTTTACTGCATGACAGGTTTACAGTTTTATCCTTGAGAGTCAAATGTCAGGAGTTTGAAGACATCACAAAACCTTGTCTAAAGGGACACAGTCATCAACCTTGTCTGTCAGTGGAGGACATACAGAGTTTCAAGCCTGTCACACAATACAGAACCATGATTTGCCTTATCCGCCCTAGGGGAAGCTTAGCCTTGATGTGAATTTCTGAGAAACATGACATCATGGAGTCTTGCCAAGGAGGCTACTTGTTTACCTCCTCTGATGCAGGGGTGGCACCCTTAGGGGCAGGGAGGGTGGAACTCATTAGAGCTCTGTGGGAAACTGGGAGGGGCTGCCTGAGGCAAGGGACACTGATTGTGCTTCAGTTCTGTTGAGATATGGCAGGGCCAAAGTAGATTTCTACAGGTGCTGTCTGTATTTTCATGGGCTCCTTAGCTAAATAGGATTAAGTATCACCTGAGTCCTCTCCTGGCCAGACCAGTGTTCCTGGGCCCTGGGGTAGCGTCCTGCTGCTCTTGTCGGAACCAGATTTGGGGTCTGTAAAATTAGCCCAATCCAGTTGTCCTGGAAGACTGCGCACTGGTTTTCACTTCCTCATTTTCACTGACAATCTCTGATCTGAGGGAGCTTTTGTCCATTTAAAATGTCACAGTTCCCCATTTCTTGCAATAACCAAACAAATGCCTCTTTCCACAAATTCTCAGATGTCACTGTGAATACCGGTGTTATGTGTAATGCAGTAAACAGTATTGTAATGTCCCTCATTTAAAAACAGGTGGCCTGTGTAGGGCTGATTGCATAGCTCTGGTGGTAGAAAATTTTTTTTTCTAGAAAAGGTGATTTTCTGTGTATCTTTATGGGTGCTTGCCATAAACAGTCTATACACTTGCCTCTAGCAAGGGTCCCATCATGGAAAAAACATTTAATTTCTGTTGTGTGATCATTTTCTCTTTTTGTAAGATTTACAGTATAGTGTATATTTTTTGTTGAAAGTGTTCACCATATTTCTTCTGGCTAAGTAATATTACTAACACTATTAATAATAAACTTTTTTATCATAAATAATAATCATCAGTCTAGCTCCACAAGATAGCATTTCATCTAATAACATCTTCTGGCTCAATTAGGTTTTATATATTTATTATAAACCTTTTTACAAATTCGCACTAAGTTTTATGAACGTTTGTGACTTGAGGTTAGAATTCTAATTTCTGACTATATGCTCCCTCCCATTCATACACTATACTGTTAATATCACATAGTTTTGTGTTTTCTTATCATAACATTTGGTTGATCACAGTGCTGCTGCTGTAAATGATGCAGTGAGTGTACCTCTAGACCAGTCTGTGTGTCTGTTGTGGAAATGCATTTGTGTTCAATTTACTTGCTAATGAGAGAAATTTCCCAGGCTGTCCAGGAGCATTCTGGGATCTGTCTTCCTGGCCAGGTTGTCTGGGTGCCAGGTCTTGAAGGAGGTGTGGGTGATGGCCCTCTCTGTGTCCTCCTGAGCAGGTGAAGCTGCAGCTGGCCCTGGAGGCAGTGAGGAAGGAGGTGGATGAGGTGTCTGCACAGGAGGTGACCATGGGGAAGAAGATCGTGGTGTGGAAGGTGAGCCAGTGCTGGGCTCTGAAGCTCACTGGAGCTGGGCCCATTCTCCCTGCAGGCTTCTGTCCCATCCTGAATCACAGCGCTTTCTGATCCCAGTCCCCTCGGATGCTGCTCCGCATCCTACTCCCTACCTTCATGAAGACCACTCACTGGAGATCACAGCTTTACTCTCTGGTCTTACTGTGAGACTCACTGTTGTGTGCCTGCCACCTGGTGCTGCAGTTAATAAGCCTGTTAGAGGGATGAACAGATGGCATACACTGCACTGATCCCTGCTCTTCTGCACACTACCAGCCCTTTTATTCCCTTACCTGTTTCATTACACACACACATGCATGCACACACATGCACGCACACAGACACCTTCACACACAGGCATACATGTCCTCAGCTTTAGGTGATTTGCCCTCTTTTCAAGGGTATTTTACTCCTTCTGTAGCAAAGTACATTTCTTTTGTCTACTGAGAAATTTCAGCTGTGAGATTTGGGTAGAAAGCAATCAAATAACCTTAAGCTAAGTCTGAAGGAGGCCTGAGTGGCTTTCAGATTTTTTTGACTCTGCAAAGAACATTAATTAAATTAGGGTTAAGGTTAGGGGTAGGGTTGGGGGTAGGTTATGATTAGGGTTAAGGTTGCATTTAGGATTAGGGTTATGTTAATGTTAGGATTAGGGTTCAGGGTTAGGTTAGCCTTACTGCTTTTTGTCGCTGGAAGTTCTACTGATTTTCAAGATGTAAGGAGGTGCCCTGTGCACCTGGCATCTCTGGGATGGAAGTAGGAAACTGTGTAATATCCCATAGTGTGTGGGCAGTGTCCATATCTCACTAGTCTGTGATGTATACAGAGGCTCTATTGGTTCACCCAGTGTTCACCCAGTGTGTTATAGGATTTTACATATAGGAGGACATTTATAGAATATTTTTCTTTTTTCTTTCTTTAGCAAACCAATGTTTGCTATTTTTAATATTTTCTTATTCCTCTTTTTTGTCCTAAAAATGTAATTTACACAGCCTAAAATTTTCTGAGAGAGAAAAGTTGCTACATTTCTGGCTTGTGGTGTGTCTTATCTTTCCCAAGTGCTGTGTCTATAGTTCAATTCAAACAGTGATTCACAATTTGTGTTATTTTCAGGCTAACAATCCAAGTGTGGTTTTAAAGCCTGTCCTGAGCACATGTTTATGAAATTGGGTTCCTGGTATTGAACATCTCTTTTCCTACATTTAAAAAATACTCTATTTCTCATTGTAATATAGAGGTGATTCTAAGTTTTTCAAGGCCTGGTAAATGTACATGATGTTTACTGTGGACACAGTGTTTCAGTGAGCCTGGTGCATTAAGCACAGTTTTTGTAAACATGAGCTCTGAATTCGACAGAAACTGTTCTTTCTGTTTTGCGCAAATGTAACTGCATTCCTCAAGTGATAGAAGATTAGAGTGACCCCTTCTCCCTCAACCACCCTTCTTTACCCGCAGCTCTTCTGCTTCCTGATGGCTGAGTTGTGAGCCTCTTAGCAGAAGCGTACACTCTTACAAAAAGAGACAATGGAATATGGGTTTGGGGGAATCCAAGGATCTCAAAAATCTCTGAGAGCTAAGATCATGAATTTTCCACATCACTGTATTTATTGGGTTTCTAAACGAAGGGGATACTGAGGTAAGGTGGGAACTGAGTAGGACCTTGGGAAGTTTATTTACTTATTTATTTATTGGTGCTCGGGATTGAACTCAAGGCCTTGAGCTTGCCAGGCAGGTGCTTATGCCACTGAGCTAAACCTCTGGCCCCTGACCTTGGGAAGTTGAGATCAAAGACTTCTCCCAGCAGTAAATTTTGCCAGCAAAGAGACATGTCCTGTGTCTAACACTGACATTTACAACAGAAGACAAATGGCTGCAGTTGCAGTCTTATTTTTTAAGTTGCAGAAAGAGCCAGGTGTACTAAGATGTGATCTCATCTTGCCTTTTGAAGTGTCACAGTGTCACAGGCCAATATAAACCCCTACTATCACCATCAGTGTGGAGAGTTATACTTACTGCACACTAGCCATGGCTCTTTGAACAAGTCATCTAGGGCTGAGAAAGATTCATGGGTAAATATGGAAAGCCAGTTGATTGATATTAAGTCTTGCTCAGAACCACTTTGTCGTGGTCTCCATCACAGGGACATCACCCTTATAGAGGGTCGGGGGGCATCTTACAGAGCCGAGGGTTGGGACAGCACCTTTTTCTGGTCCATGTCTCACTGTCCTCTGTATCCTCAGGAGAAAGTGGAGGTGCAGAGACAGCGATTCCAGCTGGAGTTTGAGAAGCACCGTGGCTTTCTGGCTCTGGAGGAGCAGCTGCATCTGCGAAGGCTGGAGGAGGAGGAACAAGCGATCCTGCAGAGGCTACGGGACAGCAGAGTCCAGTTGGCCCAGCACAGCAAGGCCCTGAAGGAGGTGGCTGAGGAGCTGGAGCAGCAGAGCCAACGCCCAGCCCTGCTTCTGCTGGAGGTGAGGTGGCGGGGAGGTGACAGACGCTCAGCGCTTTGGAACAGATCCCTTATCCCCTCCAGGTTTATCATATTGGTTTACAATTTCCAGTACATTCTAAAGAGCTTTCCATTGCCTGTCACAGTCCTCAGGCCTGATGTCCACTTTTCCTTGCCTTGCAGGGTGTGAGTGAGGTCTTGAGCCGGTACGTTTCCTTTCCCTGTGACCCAGCAAGTGTTGGGCAGCAATAATGGTGGGGAACATAGTCAGCTGGAAGCTCCCTAATGCCTGTGGGTGCTGTGTCCTTTGCAGAAGCAAGGCTATCTCACGGCTGGAAACTGAGCCCATCCCGCTGGAGCTGAGGACTGTGTGTTGCATCCCTGGGATGAGGGACATGATGAGGAGGTTCCAAGGTAGGAGACTGGGGTCTGCCTATCACTGCCCATGGCTACAAGTTGCTCAGCTTCAGTGACAAAAGAGCTGGATGCCTTAATTGCAGGTTCCCTGCCTCCTGTAGTCAGTGCAACACTCAGGGTGCAGGCAGTCAGCCCCCAGGAATCTTCACCTGGGTTTAACTCACTTCCTTTTCTCATGGTCAGCCCAGAGGCAGTACTGGATCTGAGTGACTAGGAGGACCAGGTCTCTCATGGCTGCCCTACCTCAGGGGCCTGGGACAGCATGAGAGGGTGTGTGCTATTAACCCAACTGTATATCTAGTTGCCCGCAGGCCTTCTTGTCACTTGCATTGCTAGAGCAGTTACAGAACCCTTCATTTTAGCCTCTTATTATGGAGGACATTATGTTGTTGGGTTTAGACCAGCAGCTGCCCAGAGCTCCTATGCTTATCATCCTGCAATCCTTAGTCTTTGTGTTTTTTATAGAAGCTTCCTGTGTAGGCAGATTGGATG
Source organism: Hydrochoerus hydrochaeris (assembly GCA_004027455.1). NCBI lineage: Eukaryota > Metazoa > Chordata > Mammalia > Rodentia > Hydrochaeridae > Hydrochoerus > Hydrochoerus hydrochaeris. Next base: position 39,783 of record PVLA01009853.1, read on the forward strand.
ACCTATGTGCTGCCTGCCTGGAATCCTTGTTGGCTGCTCTTGTAGCTGCAGAATTTATCTTGAGATAACATCATGTCCAGTAGAGTCCTAACCTTATTTCAAGGCTTGCCTTGAAGTATTTTGCTGTATTATCACTGCAGTGCTCTTGTATGTTGGTAGTCTTTGGAACAGATAATGTTCAGTGTGGAGCATGCTGGGCAGTAGTGCTATCGAATTGGCTTCCACCTCAGAAAGCATGCTTACACAGAGTTGAGTGGATGCTGGTGGTGGGCTGGACATTTTACCTTCTAAGGAGAAATTCTATGCCATTCTCTGTCAGTTTAATGACTGAATATTCTGGCTCTCTGTGGTCCCTGTGGAAGTGGTTGTAAGACTAGAAGTTCCAAACTTCTAACCACTTCTTGGGTTCCCTGGCTAACAGCCCCTTCTTGAGCCCTTCTGAGGCCTGGGCACTGGTTACCTCACACTCTTACCTCTCTGGAGGTACAATGATTCTCTTGCCTGTCTGAGTCTCCTATGATTTAGGGGTTGAGTGTGTTGGAGATCTAATGTACATTGTAGCACAGTGACTGGTGTGCTACTTCTAAGGCAATGCACACTGAAGTGGACATGTTAGAGGTGGTAGAGGAACTCATGAGTGCTTTCCACATTTTAGATCTTAAGAACTAACACCATAACCCCACATGGTGACCCACATGTTATAACCCTAGCACTGAGGGAGCTGAGGCAGGAGGATCTAAAGATTGATTCTCACCTGGGCAACTTAGCTGGGACCTCCCTGAAAGCAAAAATAAAAGTAGGTTTGGGATGTAGGAAGGTGAGAGAGCACCCTTGTGTTCAATCCCCAGTACTCACACACACACACAAGCACACTATAACAACAACAACAAAAAGCCTAGCATCCTGAGGTTGCTGCTCACACTTGTGGGTGAGGCTGCAAGTGACATGGGCCCTGGAGGTACACTGGACACAGGAATGAAGATGTTACTGCAGTGCTGAATGCTGATTATATGTGCATCAGACAGGCGCATGTGTTTACAGACTTGTAGTTCAGAATGATTTAGCCTGAGATTTGCCTTGAAATCATCTGACAAAGGAGAGGAGCTTAATGAAAGCAGAGGTGGATGAAGTGGATGACACTGGACACAGAGGTCAGTAGAGAGAGTGGTGAGGCCTGGACCAGAGACCTCATGTTCCTGGTGATGATGGTGGGGCAGAGGAGACCAAAAAGGAGCAGTGAGACCAAGGGAGAGGTGGGAGATGGTATCTCCAGAGAAGGACCTGCCCATTAAGGCTTCAAGTGCAGAAAAACAGAAAGATTCTGACAAGTGGCCACATGGAGGTCACTAGGGATTTAGGCACTGGCCTGCAGTCCTGTCCCATGGGGGACAGCTGAACCTAGGAGAGGAGGAGGGGCAAAGCAGTGCCTGGGATCCCAGCCCTCTGGGAGGCTTTGAAGGGAGGAGTGTGAGTGTGAGTCCAGCCCTGACAACATAGTGACTTAGTGACAGTGTCTCACAAACCTTTTTTAAAAGAGGAGTGGAGGCTGGCGATGCAGCTTAATTCAAGGCCCTGGGTTCAGTTCTGTCACACACACACACACACACACACACACACACGCGCACGTATGAATACATATAGTAGCAGTAGTAATCATAGTGTATTTGTTATGGCATTAGAAATTAAAGTTCATTAACTGATTTATTGCTTTTGGGCATGAATAGGGGAAGTGCCTCCTGGTATCTACAGCAGGCTTGTACCTATAAGCTTCTATTTGTTAAGGAGGAATCTAGGGTGCATCGGTCTTCCTAGGACTTTATAGTGCAGTGTTTTTTTCTTTTGGTAAAGTAACAAATTATCACGGGTTCACCTGCTCCAGACCACACCCATTTCCTGGCTCTCTGGTCCACAGTGCAGGCATCCAGGGTGGGTCAGCCCCATCCTTTGGGTGGGGATCCTGAGGTCAGACAGTTGTCTGGCTGGGTTGGGATAGAAGTGTAGAGGACAGAGCAGCTCCCAGCCTGTGCCTGGGCACAGGATCAGCAGCTGAGCCCGGATCTGGGCCATTCTGAGTTCAAAGCATGGGCCTCCTCCTGCGTGACCTGGTGGTGACACTGGCCTGAGCCAGCTGTCTCTGGCATGGCTTGTGCTCAGTGTCAGCACAGTGGCTTGAATGGCCTGTGGTCTCCTTCAGAGTCAACTGGTGAGGACACAGGTCCCTGTGTGGCTCCCTTGGGGTCTCTCAGCTGCTCACCATCCTCCCCATCTCCTCCTGCAGTGGACCTGAAGCTGGACCCCAGCACTGCACACCCCAGCCTGCTGCTGACCTCTGACCTGCGCTCAGTGTGGGATGGGGAGCTCCAGAGGGCCATCCCTGGGAACCCCGAGCGATTCGACACCTGGCCCTGTGTGCTGGGCCTGCAGAGCTTCTCCTCAGGCCGGCACTACTGGGAGGTGGTGGTGGGTGAAGGTGCTGAGTGGGGCATGGGTGTGTGCAGAGATTCACTACCCAGGAAGGGGGAGACTGCCCCGTCCCCTGAGAATGGCGTGTGGGCACTGTGGCTGCTGCGGGGCACTGAGTACATGGTGCTGGGCTCGCCATCAGTGCCACCACTGCAGCTGTGCAGGCCGGGCTGCGTGGGGCTCTTCCTAGACTACGAGGCAGGTGAGGTCTCCTTCTATGACGTCACCCATGGGTCACACATCCACACATTCCGCCAGCTCTTCTCCGGAGTCCTGAGACCCTACTTCTTCATCTGTGACACGAACCCACTGGTTTTGCCCCCTGTGACAGAGGCAGAGTTGGAAAGTGGGGTGTCCCGGGCTCCTCCTGACCCTGATGGTCCTGAGATGCCTACCTGAGGACTAGCTGTGGCCTGTGATGTCCTGGGGGGGGAAGGCTGTGGACTCCTGGGGTGACTGGGCTGTACCTGTGTGGCTCTGGGAAGTATCCTCCTGGGACAGAGAAGGAGTGGAAGACTCGGGCAGGGGAAGGAGTTTGGAAACAGCAGTCTTCACAAACCCTATTTCTGGATGGCTCCACACACATGCCTGATATGTCCTCTTTCCAATTAAGGACGCTGCAATGAGAAAAGACCCTGAAACCTGAATACTGACATCCCTTTCTGTTCGCCATCCTTCCATCTGCAATATTTTACCCACTAAGGGTCAGGAGTGGCCACTCCTCAGGGTGCTCAGCCCAGTCTCCTTAGCAGGCACCACGGTGACCAGTTGGTCCTTGCCAGCCTCTTCCTGTCCTGGTCAGAGGATCAGGTGGGAAAATCCATGAAGGCGAAAGCTGAACCCTGAGTTAAGGCAAAACAAGAAGACAAAGAAACACAAGAGAACACTGAAGAGGAAAGTGCTGCAAACAGAAGAGCTGGGCAGAGTACCCATGGGTCAGTTAGAGCCGGAGAGGGCCGGTGGGGAGGCCCACAGGCAAGAGCTGAGTGACCACTGCCCTTGCTGTCCTGTCTGACCTCGGATAAATCCCCACTCCACCTCTGCTGCAGATGGTGTCAGGTGCCTGGGAACAGCTTCCTAGCCATGCCCTGGTTAACTCCTCTCTGTGGTGGATGCGTCACGCAGTCACCAGCCACATGGCCATGCCCTCATCCCTGGCCTCCATCTGATATGGTTCCAGACTTGATTCCTAACTGTGGGTCTCAGCCTCCCATCCCCTCCCCTGCCATCCACATGCTCCCCTCTCTGTCTCTCTCTGTCCCTCCCTGACCCCCTTCGCTCTCCCTTTCAGTTGCTCCCTCCAGCCTCACAGCCCTGCTCTGCCCAGTCCTGCCCTGCAGACCCCAGCAAGCTTTTCCAGCCCTTATCTCCTGCAGGAGGCTCTTTCCCTACGGACCATGCACCACCTCTCATGTGTTGTGTTGTTCTCTTATTTATTCACTTTTTAATTTATTTATTGGTGTTCTTGTCCTAGTGTGGCAGGCTATAAGCACCCTGAGGAGAAAGGTATTTGTCTGTTGACCACAATGCTTGCCAGCGTATCCCAAGCCTCTCATGGCCTTGTACATGCTTATCTCTGAATGCACATTTGTTGAATGAATAAATGTTGGGCACACTGGAAAGCAGAGTTAAATGCAGGACTGAGTCATCACCAATCTCGGGTCCACTGTCCCCTCCTCAGTCCCCTTTCTGGGTTGAATGACAGGCTCCTCAGGGAATTAATGAAGGACTTCCTGCCCTGTGGGAACCCTGGGTGGAAGAACCCTGCAGGAGGAGCTGGCTGAGGAGGAAGTGAGATGTGCTCATTAGCAGGGTAGGAGGCGACACAGGCAGAGAGAGGACTGTGGCTTCTGGGTCCCAAGGGCAGAGACACGGAGCAGAGGGACTCATTAAACCCAGCTGCGCTCCTGGCTTGGGCCTCCATACAGGATTTCTCTTTGCTCCGGGGCCTCTCAAGACCTGTCCCTCTGTCGTGCAGGAGGGGTTGAGTGTGCACAGTCTGGGCTCCCTGTGTGTCACCTCCAGCTGTGACCCTGGATCTGTTCGTCAGCCCCAAGACCCACAGCATCCTTCTAATGTGTCCCTGACTGTGGTGAGGCAAGCCCAGTGTTTTCTGTCTGACATCACCTTGCTGATGACAGGCAGGGACCTTGTTTCTTCTGAGCGTCTCTTCCCTTTGCTGTGATCATTTGGAATATTCAGCCTTGAGAAGTTGCTTCCCCCACAGGAACATTAAAAACGCTGGTACATTTTCAAATCCTAATGAGTTTGAACCCCAGATATTTGCTCCATGTCTTCCCGATTAGTGTTTGAGACTAAACTTTGAAGCCGTGTGGATGACAGCTTTCTCTCAAATTCAGAACTAGAAGCAGGCTGCCCTCATAGCTGGTTCCTCAGCTTCTGTTAGTGCCTCCATTGGTGACATCAGGTCCTGTCCAGACCCACATTGATTAGCACAGAGTTGTGAAGACACTCGGCCCATTTCAGGAGCTCTAAGGAGAAAAGTGTGCCACCTTGTTCTAGGATAGCCTGGGCCGATGACTCCTCTGCTGGACTAAGAGGGGAGCACTTGGCTCATGGTGTTAGTGTGTTTGCAACAGCAGTGAGCTGAGGACCTGGTGTTTGCTTCTGTGAGGTACTAAGCATTTTCTATATCCAAAGACAAATCCTCCTGGTCCTGTTTCCATGGTGACCAGTGGGATATAGGAAGCTGAGGTGGGGCATAGCTAGTCCCTGCTTCCATGCCCACTGATTCATTGGGGTCCACAGAGTCCCCAGAGCTCCCTGAGTACCCTGGACATGGCCTCCCTCCCTTCAGGATGGGCAACAGCCATCTCCTCATAAACTCTGCAGCTGGTCACAGAGTCAATGGTTGGAGCCCAGGAGGCACCTGGAACTCTGCACAGCTGCCTCTCCCTGGCCTTCATGCTGTGCCAGGAGGGATGCATCCTGCTGATCACAGACCTGCTCCTTCTATGTGTCTCCCAGTCTCATGCTCAGTGGTCACTGCCATCATGAGGTGGAAGGGGTGAGTTTGATTCTGGGTTTAGGGGTCACCTCAGAGATCCACACAGGTCCCTTAGCTTAGGAAATACTTAAGCAGCTGGGATATGGGGACAGCTGGGCTAGAGTGCTGTGTGGTCTTCATGAGACCTGGGTTTAACCCAGCACCACAACACAGAACAGAGTGTGGCATTTGTCAGGTGGAGATAAGGAAACAAAACCCGAGAAGTAAATTTAAGTTTTCTGCAACAACAACAACAACAAAATCAACAGCACATCATTGGTCTCTCATGAGGGACACTGGAACTGTCCTGTGAGGGGTGATCCAGGATCACACAGGCCCTGAACGTGTTCCCCACTGCCTGTCCTGCTTTATTTGTGGCACCCATCCCTTTTCCTGAGTTTCAAATTCTTTGATCTTTGAGACTGTGACATAAATTGAAATCAAATTTAAATTTAAGAATAAATAATTTTCATTTAAACAATTTTAAAAGTTGAAGATAAATAGCATTAGTCCCGTGAACATCCCCGCCCTCTAGCAAGGGCAGCACATCCCTCTCTGGGGGCTGAGGGCCCGGGGCACTCACTCTCCAGTGTTCGCTTCTCTGCTGCACAGGGACAGGCACTGTCGCCCTGGTGTGCTGTCTGGACCCTCAGACCGAGGCACAGGTGTGGACCCAGGCTCTTACACATACACAGCACCTTCCTGGGGCTGAGCTGCTCGCCGGCTACTCCAGTTCCCTGCATCACCGTGGGCTCTGCAAAGCATTCTCTCTTCAGGCTTTTCTTGGCCTCTCTGGCATTGCCACCCTGTGGGGCGCCAAGGTCTCCAGCACTGACCTGGTCTTCCCCTGCGCCACCAAGTCACTAAAGGAAGTTAACTCCCAAGCAGGAAGCTGGACAGGACACCAGGGGGTGCCTAGCTCACTGGAGCTCTTCTAGTCCTTCCTAAGGTAAAGGGCTGTCCCTGCCTTTTAGAAACAGCATTTGTTCCCATTTAAAAACAATGCTTTACCTCAGTAGAATCAAGTTTGAGCCCACTTGTTTGCAGCAATGTGAAGGTTTCACTAAGGAAGCCCTCCAGCCCCCTCCACACCATGCAAATCCATGTTTTCCTTTCCTGAAAGATTGGGGAAAATTGTCTTTCTGGAGAGAAATGAGGAGGCGGCCTCTTGCTACAGAGCTTACCACACATGCAGTGTGGAGTTAGTGTCCCTCTCAGCGGTTGCAGGCCTCGCTGAGGGTCCTGCTCACCCTGCTGCTGAGGGGCCAGAGCAGGGAGAAAAGCTGAACTCCAGCTCCCCCAAACCCACACGCAGCTCTGTCCTGTACTTGCACAGGACTGCAGCTCGCAGCACCCCCTCTGGTCTCTTTCAGGGATTCTGATGTTCAGCATCCCCAATGTGTACCCGAAACCATCCTCATGCTAAGGTGTCCTGGTGGTGGTGGGAAATGCAGTTTGGTCTTTTTTATTTTTTTCTGCTGTCCCAAGTTTCTTCCTACTTTTTTTTCCTATTTCAGCTAATTTTGAGAGAAAAGTGTTGCTCAGCGGGAGGGGCAGATGATCTTTGTAGAGGGGGATGGCAAAGCCAAAGCCGTGCACTAACAAGTTACAACGTGATTTTAGGACACAACCCAGTGCCCAGCTACTATATTTACACTCACTGCTCCACGTTTTAAATTGCGAGCTGATTTATTGTATTGTAAAGGACCTCAGGAAACTGGAAGTCTCCCTTCACCTCCATCTCACTGCCCAGGAGCCCATGCTCACAGGTATCTTCTTCAACTGAGGCAAGTGTCTCTGTGTGTATGACCAGGTGGACATGGAGAGGGGCAGCCCCGCTGGGCATGTCGCGGTGCATGCTTTTTCCACTTGTTGGAAATTACTATTTTTTTTTGTATGAAATTCCAAGAGAGGCCACAGATCTATGCTTACTTGAACTTAGGAATCATTTTTGTCAAGTTCATGATGAGATCTCTGCCTGTCACCTCAGGCCCTTGACTAAACACAGGGATCATTTTCCAGCTCATCTCCTTTGTTCAGAGCTCCCAAGAGGGTTCTCGAGGGTGTGGGTTTCCCAGTGAGGGCAGAAACCTGCGGGCAGGGGTCTAAATGCACAACCGTGGAGGTACAAAGAGAGCCAGTTTCTATTGTTTGGAACCCATAGTTTGTTAAAATAGCCTGTACCCTGCCCAGATATGTGTGTATTTTTAAGCAGGGATCCTTTCAAAACAATTTCTGTAAGGACAACATTCCAGGTTCAACTCACATCACAGGGTCATGGGGAATGAGCTCCTTCTACAGACTCTGAAGCTCTGAACTTCACAATGTTTTCCAGGGTCTAGAGAGATTCATCTAGAAAGCAATCTCTCTGTGTTTTCATGTTATATCCTCAATCACTGGTGAGGACCTGCCTCACATGTGTAAATCAGTTGTCTTTCAATGATTTGTTTTCCTCTTCTTCAAATCATTGCTCATTTTTTTGCCTCTTGTTTCTTGACAATTTTTTGAAAAAAATATCTTTATAACAAAGTCTTTTGACTTTCAAAATTTCAATTGTCACTATTTCTAGACTTTGTTAGCAGTCTTTCTTAGTGTGCAGATTTTTTATCATGTGAACAAATTTTCTCTCCTGTTTTACTTTACAGTATTTGACAAATGAAATTTGACTTGGAAAATCTTAAATCTATGCTGATCTGGAAAAAAGAAAAAAACTCTCACATCTACTTATAGTATATTTTTAAAATGCTTAAGTATAGATTTTATGATTTATTTTTACCTAAGTGATAGAGTAATTAATACACACTCTCTGCCTCCTCCTAAAGTATCTTGTCAGTTACAATGTTTTAGTTATTACATTTTAAAGCATGTTAGGCAGGTATTCATGCAGTTTTCCCCAAAGACTATTTTGTTGCCTAAAAATTTCCCTGCTTACTCTTATGAACTTGTTTTCATGCTCCCTGTTTCTATGACACATCAGCTTGATTTCACATACATGGAAAACTACATTTAGAAACTTTTATATATTCTATATATTTCTGTTATGTCTTTTCATGAATTGCAAAAAGTTTTCTGTGAAATGGGTAAGATAGATTTAATTATTGCCACTGAAGTTGATAAAACATTAAAACATAAATGAGCATCTAAAGTCTCAAACACTGTGCCCTGTGGTGAATTGACTCTAACAGAGCTGCCTGTAGATGCAGGGCCTGTTTTATGTTGACTCAGCTTCTCTCTGTCTGAGATGTGATGAATCTCAGCAAATGTGCTTTACTTTGAAGACTGCATGTCAGGAACTGAAGCTCCATAGGATTTCTTCCACATGTGTCAGTTGTTGGATTCAAGTAGTATAATCTATTATAAAATTTTGTGATTTAGTTTTTGCTCAAGTGTCATTTTCTCCATGAAATAGCCTGTTACATCAGGAGCTGCCTAAATAAAAAAGAGATTTTATTTTTTTAGGAAAAAAGGAATGGAAACAAGGCCTTTGCACTGAGCCACAGGCCCAGCTCTTTTCAGTTTTATTAGGTTTGTTTGTTTGTTTAAATTTTGAGGCAGGTTCTCACTAAATTTCCGGGGTGGCCTTAAACTTGGCAGGATGTGGCCATCCTCCTGCCTCAGGCTCCCGATGTGCTGAGATGATAGGCACATGCCTGGGTGCTGGGTCAAAAGCAATGTTTACACATGTTCCTTAGTAATAGTATTTTATTTATCATCACTGTCTTCTCATGTAATTTAAATTACCCTGGCAATAAGGATCAGAGGCGAGCAGGCCTGTGGATTGCATGTCCTGCATGCTGAAGGATAGTTGGACGTGCGAGGCTGAGAGCCTAGGCCCATTCACGGTGAAGTCGGTGGAGCCGCGGTGCTCCAGGACCTCACAGCTGGGCACCTGCTCCTGTCGGGGCCTCGCGGGCAGGGACAGGCACCGACCTGTGTCAGACACATTACATGGTGGGAAGTATGCACTTGTGTCAGACACATTACACAGTGGGAAGTATGCAAGACCTGGGGAATCACTTCTCATGTGAAACAAAATTCACAGTCCTCATGGAGGTGGTTGGTAGTGCGGGGTGTAAGAGGATGCGCAAAGCATGACCCAGAGAAGCCTTGAATTACCCCCAAGGCCTTATCTGCCAGAGCAGATTCTCCTTCTCTTTTTCTCACTGCTCTTCCCTGCAGTTGTTGCCATGTATGGTTGCTGCTCTTTGTAAATTTTGATAAAGGGAAACATTTTTTGTGGTACTCAGGATTGAACCTAGGGTTTTCTCACTGAGCTACAACCCCTGTGCTATATATATTCTTTTTGCCTAAGCTGAGCTGCTTGAGCTTGCAATCCTGCTGGCTTAGCCTGTCTGAGAGCAGGAGTCATCCTGTAGGGGCTGCACTACCATGCCTGGCTAAGTTAGAGTGTTTCATATTAAACTGAGGTGTATTTTACTGTGGTATACAGTATGATATAGTATAATCTAAATATATTTTGTGCATTCATGAAATACCCAACTTGTTCTTAATTGTTGATATTTCTAGGCTAAGTGAGTTTTGTTGAGTTGTGGCAAATCTCCAAGATATTTTCCATTATATATATAGAAAATAAACCCACACACAGGTGACCACATGGGATTCAAATTGTCAGTGTTGGAGACTCAGCTGTATTTGATGTTGGACTGTCTTGACTCCACCTTGTATCTCTGGGATTTCTACAGGAGCCCAGGACGTGGAAGGCACCTGAGCAGCTTCCTCCCTGGCTTCTCTGGAGTTGGACCCACCACCAGCAGGGCACAGGGAGAAGAGCTTGACCATCCTTAAGAATGAATGCTGTCCCTTTCCTCAGGTGACAGTTTGCTGAACATACATGTTTGTTGGTTTCCTTCTTATAAATTAGGAATTTCTTAATTATCAGCAGTGCCAACTCCATATCATTGTTGTGGGATTATGTGAGTGAATAAATGTTAAACACTGGAAAGAGGACTGGTGTGGTGGTGCACACCTGAAATCCCAGCACACAGAGGCTGAGGCAGGAGGATCTGAAGATCAATGCAAACCTGACAATGTAGTGACCTAGCAAAATGTTGCAGAATTAAAAACAAATGGCTGGTGTAGTTTAGCGTAAAGGCCTTGGGATTAATCCCAAGCATCGGACACAGGAAAAAAAATCTCCACAAAAGTTCATAAAAGAATTTCTGACAAATAGTAGTTACTTCTGTCACATCTCACTGTCATCAGTACTACTGCTGTCTTCCTTGGGTGCAGTAGAGATGGTTGGAAGCAATGACAGCTTCCAGGAAACCTTCATCCTGCAGGGCTTCTCTTCCCACCCCACCTGGAGAGCATCCTCTTCATGGTCATCCTGCTGGCCTATCTCCTGACCATGCTGGGCAACTCCACATTATCCTGGTGTCCAGGCTGGACCCCCACCTCCACACCCCCATACTACTTCCTCACCCACCTGTCCTTCCTGGACCTCAGCTCCATCACCAGCTCCCTCCCTCAGCTGCTCTACAACCTGCATGGCCTGGACAAGACCATCAGCTTCATGGGCTGCGCCCTCCAGCTCTTCCTGGCTCTGGGAGGTGTGGAGTGCCTGATCCTGGCTGTCATGGCCTACAGCCACCTTGTGGCCATCTGCAAGCCCCTGCACTACATGGTGATCATGGGCCCCAGGCTCTTCCTGTGTTTGGTGTCAGTGGCATGGGGCCGTGAAGTGACCAACTGCCTCGCAATGTCTCCAGTGACCCTGCTTCTGCCACACTTTGGGCACCACCATGTGGACCACTACCTGTGTGAGATGCCAGCGCTGATCCATATGGCTTCTTCATCAACATGGTGCCCATCAAAGGTGTCGTCTTTGTCCTGGCTGTGGGCATAATGCTGTCACCCTTGCTGTTTATCCTGGTCTCCTAAGGCTACATCATGAGGGCCATGATGCGCATGCAGTCAGCATCAGGAAGGCAAAAGGCCTTCAACATGTGTGGCTCCCACCTCATGGTGGTGTCACTCTTCTATGGAAACATCATCTACATGTACATGCAGCCAGGGAAGAGCTCCTCGCAGGACCAGGGCAAGTTCCTCACCCTCTTCTACAACATCGTCACCCTGCTCCTGAACCCCATCGTCTACACCCTCAGGAGCAAAGAGGTGAAGGGGGCCCTGAGAAGGCTGCTGCTGGGCACCAGACAGGTAGGAAAGAAGTAAGGGCAGATGCGACAACCAACTAGTCCCTACTGTCCCCACCACCAACCCCATGGACAGCACTGGGAACTGTTGGGGGACCCCTGGCCTCATTTTCCTGCTCTGAACCTCCATGGATAATGTGTTGCAGTGTCATATGGGGACTTTTGTTATAGACATTACACTGGAATTTGAATCCAGGACCTTGCTAATCCAAGATTATATGCATTTGAGTGAACTGTATGATGCTTGTCATCTAGAATCTCCTTGACATAATCCATCTGTAATGCTGGCCCACAAAACAGAAGAAATATTTGCAAAGATAAAGTTCCAATGACTTGTACTAGATTGTCAAGAGCCTACTATTCTTAACCCGAGCTTTGTAGTTGTTTCTTTTTAGTGCACTAACAGTATTCTAGGGTCTAAGTCCAAATGACCCCTGATCTGTAGGACTCTTGCCATGGACCAACTATCTGCTATTGGCTGCTATCAAATATTGAGCCCAACATAGTTTGTTGCTTCTCTTTCCCAAATTCCCTCCCAAAGCCTTTTGACAGACCCGATAGTTTTCCAAGTCTAGTGTAAGATTCTGGATAAACTGTGAAGTCAGGCTATGAGGATGACATGCAGCTTGGTTACATCTGGGAACTTCATGAGTGTTCAGGTGTGTTTGGTTTTCTTTGTGAGAAAATCCTGGAGTTTGCTATGTTCCTGGCAGGTGCTAGTCATTCATCTAATCAAATGTTTGCAGTGTTTGCCTGAGGTCAATGTAATCACTGTGAATCCTGTTTTACAAAGCTGGCACTTGACATAGGGAGGTTAAGTCATTTCCTTAAGAGGAACCAAATCAGAGATTTACCTAAAGTTATGCTGCCTCCAGTTCCTACATCTATTATTTCCAAGGAGCTTCCAGAGAGCAAGCTTTCTCTAGCATTTCATAGGCAACGTCATTGATCCATGGTGCTAAAAAGAGCTTCCAATTCCATTCATAGCTCCTCCCACTTCCTGTGCCTAAAGTCACCTGAGCTCTTCTACAAATTCAGGCTCTGACCTAGTGGGTCATGTGGTAGTTTGAGGATCTGGGTTTCTGAAAGCTTCTAGGAAAGGCCCTCACTCCTAAGATGTGGGACCTGTGAAAGTCATCACCCATTTCTACCTCTACAGGAGTCCCTAGGCCAGGCACATTTATGAAAAAAACCTAAGCAGAATTAGAAGATTAGGGAAATGGGAAGGAAGATCCTGAGACTTCTGCTGTCCCATGCATTTTCAGTGTCCACAGTGCATCCTCTTCACCATAAGTCCTGTTGCCACCCTCTAATTTCTGTTCTCTATATCACATGTCAGAAATCACCAGCACAGAGAAAAGATCAAGGGGAAACAAACCATAGCCCATTTAAGAGGAAGAACCCAGAGTTTCAAGTTCAAGGGAGCTGATATGAATTATCAGAGGAGCAACCATCTGTGGGGGAAAATGTGGGTTTTATAGGCATGCAAAATGCAAGTTTTGTGGGCTCAGTGAGACTTCTATCCAGATTTCAGAAGAAATCTGAAATCTGGAGGCCAGGCAGTCTGCACTGGAGAGATTGTTGTGAGAAGTTGTGAGAGTTGAGGTGAAAGTGCAGTGCAGACCCCAGGATTTTAGAGATGAAGGAAATGTGGAAAGGTACTAAGGAAATCTGCATGCCATGATTGCTTTGGTGTAATGCCTTTCTAGCCCACCTCTTTCCTTTTGTAATGGAATAGTACTCCTACCACTATATAGTAGAAGTAGGTAAGTTTCTGTTTGATTTTTTACAGGGCTCACATTTAAGAATTTGCCTTGAGTCTCAGAGGAGCCTTGGACTTGAACTTTTCACCATGCTGGAAATTTTGACTTCAGAACCAGTGAGATATGGACTAAATGCATTTTTCATACTTAGATGGACATGCATCTTTTGAGGGCCATGCAATCCTCATTTTCTTTGTCATTTATAATTGGCTGAAAAGGAGTTAATGTGCTTATAGAAAACCAAAGTGGTCTTTTTACAGAGTGGGGCCTTAGCCAACTAAGCTAAACCCGGGAGCACCAAAGTGGTCTTTTTGATAGAAACAAATAAATATGAATTGCTCACAGAAAAACTTTACAAAATTTTAGACTGAACTGTACAAAAAGTACATATATTGGTTTGCAAACATTGTCTACCCTTCTGTGGAATGTCCCTGCACTTTTCACCCCTGTTTGGAAGATCATTTCTTCTCTACTTTTCTTTCATTGCCTATATATTTGAGTTCTTACCACAGAATTGTTTCCCAGAAAAATATTGTGAATTATGTCTTTCAATTTCTTCTATTAGTTTTATAGTTTTTGTTTGTACACATATCTTTAATTTCTTTTAAGTTCAGTTTTAAAAAGGTTAAATATCTAAAATGCACACAGCATAATCAAAACATATATTGAATATTAATTTTAAAAATATTAGGTTAAATTATATTACCATTATTCTTCTCAAAATATGCCCCATCATTGGAACACACCATTGTAGACAGTATTTATGAGAGAAACGTATTTAACGCAGGACACAGAAATTTACAAAACTAGCTTCTCAGTACCTTCCTTCAGAGTCAAATGTAGAAGAGTGAAAGAGATCTGTTCCAGAGCTTGAGACCCAAGAATCCAGAGAAGCAGTGTCCAGTGCAAGTTAGCAATAAGAGACTTAGGAATCTGCCAGACTGTAGCGCCTGCACTGGAAACCCCAAAGGTCAGTGGTGATGATACAGTCTGCACCAAAATACAAGTGACTCTAGGAATAAGTGAAGAGCAGAGCTCCTCCTGAGTATGGCAGCTGTGCTTGGCAAAGGTGAAGACTGGAAACAAGCACAAAGAGAACAGCCTGAGTGAAGCTCTTCCAAGGGAAATCAGGTGAAATCCTCCCCTCCATTCTCATTTATACCCTTCCCACAACAAGCCTCCACAAATGGGTATTCCAAGCCCAAAACATGCCCACTCAGTTCAGCTGGGTGTTCATGCTCAAGCTGACAGTTAATCAACACACACACTAGTCTCATTGTTCTTGGCAAGGTGTCTTATTATAACAGTTTTTTTTCTTTTTTAGAATTCAAACATTCCTTTGGTTTTCAATTACACTTTGTACAAAGATTATTTATTACAGATCATGACTAATAAGGCATCAGTAACCCACTTCTATTGTGGAGACCATTCTAAATGTTTTCCAAGGAGAAGAGTGAAATATACCACTTTGATGTTGTATTCTTATAGAAAACAATAACTTGTACAGGTGAGTTAAGAAATGTGTGTCTAGTGATGGTAGTTTGTCAAATTTATTTGATGGTATATATTGTGACATGTGTGTTCAATATCAATGAATGAAAGAGAACAAATCAATCATTTTTTTCTTATGCTCAAAGACATCCATAGAATAAATCATAAGACAGTCTTAGGAATAATGTAAGGTAGAGTAAAATAAATGGCTAGGTATATCAATAGAGGGTCTGGCAGGTGTGAATGATGTTAGGAGGAAGAAAGATGAAGCAATCTCAGTAATCTAAGAGCTTCGGGAGGGGAAGTTAAACCTTGACACAAGTAGGAAGAATTTTAGCTGTGGTGATGAATCAGACTTGCATGGTAAAGTCATCAGCATACATGTCACAAAGTATGGGAAATTATCAGATACAGAAAGTATAAATTATGGAGCTGATCATATCTGGGACATCAAAAAACGAGGAAATATATTTGTAGGTAAACTAGGACAAAAAGCAAGTCTCTTCAAGTCTTGAAGGGTAAGAACTTGTGATTGTGAACACCTATGATCCCAGCACTAAGGGAGGCTGAGGCAGGTGGATCACAAGTTGGAACCCAAGAAGGGGTGCAATTTAATGACTGAATGAAACACTCTTTCAAAATTTTTTTAAAAAAGAAAAATGACCACCAATCCAACCCTACAGAGAATACTGAAGGATATTCTAGAGAGAAAAAAATACCAGGATTTTAGGAACAGTGGCAGAAACACCTCAATGAGTGGGGCAGGCAGTAAAATGAAGGAGAAAACTAGACAAACAAAGGCAGAAAAATAGCATAGCAGAAATGAGGCAGAGAAAGATAACTAGAAACTCTAACACAGATGGCCTTGATACGCTATATTGTTAATAGTGCACTAGGATTTAAAACCCACATTACTCACACTACTCTGCTTAGATGTATTATACTCTGTTCTTGTCATTCTACCTATACTAGATTTGAGGGCACAGACAGTAATCCTGAGAATAACAGGATATAGTACGGTAATCATCCTTAATTTCCTATTAACTTAATCTAAAGCTCTGTAAAACCTACACTGTTTTACATGACTGATCATAATCAAATCTGGTTTGTTGCATCGCTGTTTTGTATTGATAGATTTTATTCAAAGCTCTTTTGATTAAAAGAGCTTTGAATAAAATATAGGCAATTTCTGTATTAGAGTAAAAAACAAAACTTAGCAAGACAAAACAAAACAAATTCCTATAAAAACATGAAAGTATAGGCAACTGCACTTAAGATGACAAGATCTTAAGAGAGTATAGGCAACTGCACTTAAGATGACAAGATCCACTAGAATAGGCAACTGAGAGTATAGGCAACTGCACTTAAGATGACAAGATCCACTAGAATATCCACTGTGGTTTGATTATTATCTACCTTTGAAGTTTTATACTGTCTACAATGTTTCATTTTTACTAACATTGTTATTTACTGCTATACTCAATTATACTGCTATATTCAATTATGCCTGATGATACAGACATTCTATTGAAGATAATAAGAAACAATACAGTAATCATTGTAGATCACCTTGTACTGTGGTTTTATACAATGTTTTGGTTTCATGTTTTTATAGGAATTTGTTTTGTTTTGTCTTGCTAAGTTTTGTTTTTTACTCTAATACAGAAAGTATAGATACATGCAGGGATTCATGCATGCATAGCTGTTTACACTCTCACTGTTTGACTATCTACTTTATATGCTTTAATTTTGTAACTTGAGCAACTATTTCTAAGAGGACAATATGTAATTTATTAACTAGTGATTTCTTATATATTTTTTTGGAATTCTGCATTATCTCTACCCTTAAATGCTTTTGTTTCTCTTTAAATAAATAAAAAAAGAGAAAAATGTTGGTTTGTGTGTAGCTCAGTGTAAGGGACCTGAGTTCAGTTCTCAGTAATGGAAAAAAAGAAAAGAAAAATAGGTTAAAATATTTGGAAATTATTCAACATTTAAATATAAAAAATAATAAACATTTTTGTAAGTGAGGTATAATTCAGAGGAGTGATTGAAAATATTTAACAAAGATGAGAGTAATAGAGGAAGTGTGGAAACTGGAGGACAAGTGTGAAAGTGAGAAGAATACCTTCCATGAAACCAGGGGCACAGTCTCTGCAGCAGAGAGTAGGTGTGGTCCCTGGAAAGGCCACTGTGTCTGCAGAGAAAACCAAGGAAATTCCTCACTGTAAATGATCAGCCTACTTCTCATGCATTCATAATGCTATGCTTGCATTCCTTGTAAACTGGAAAAAATGTGTCTTCACAGCTATTCTTGTTTAAGTTAGTAATTAAAGTATTACTGAAATACTGATTTACAAAAAAAGATTGCTATGTTTTCTCTCTCAATAGACTTAGTGTTTCTGTTTTAATATTTGGATAACTTATCCATTTTGCTTTTCCTCTCATGCATGGTGGTAGATATGGGTCTAGTTTTAGTCTTTGGCATGTGGAAACCCAATTTTCTAGCACCATTTATTTAAGAGGATGTCTTTCTTTCAGCGAACATGTTTGGCAACTTTGTCAAAGACAAGTTAGTTGAGTGTGTTTGGATTTGTGTCTGCATTTTCTAATCTGTTCCACTGATCCTCAGATATGTCTGGTTTGCTAGTACCATGCTGCTTGAATCACAGTAGTTTTGTAGTATAATTTCAAGTCAGAGATGGTGATGCCACCTTCCTTGACTTTTGCTCAGAATTTCTTTTGCCATTCTAAGTCTCTTCTGATTTTAAATGAATTTTAAGAAATGTTTCTAGTTCTTTGAGGTATGCTAATGGTATTTTGATTGGGATTGCATTAAATATTTGTAACAATTTTAGAAGTGTAGCCATTTTCACTATGTTGGTTCTTCCTATTCATGAGCACATCAAAAGACATCAACAAAAGAGCAAAAAGACAATCCACAGGCTGGGAAAAGCATTTTAGCTAGTTGTCCCTAGATAAAGAACTTATATCTAGAAAATTTAAAAGACTGAAAAAAAATCAGGCCATCCAAATGCAAAGCCCCAATCCAAAAATGTACATCTGAGATGACTAAGCACTTCTTAGATGAATAAGTACAAATGGCAAACAAACGTATGACAACATGCTCAACATCAATGATCACTTTGGAGATGTTAAAACAACTCTGAGATTCAGTGTTACTCCAGAGCGAGTGGCTATCAATAAGAAATCAACCAATAACCAATGCTTGTGGGACTGTGTGGAGAAAAGAACCTTTCTCCACTGTTGGTGGGAGTGTAGACTGGTGCAATCAGTGTGGAAATCAGTGTGGAGGTTCCTCTAAAAAAAAATAGAATCAGAGGTCCTATTCAACACAGCTATTCCACTTCTATCTTCCCAGAAGAAATAGAACTGTGTATAGCAACACAATTTATAATAGCTAAATCTTGGAACTAAGCCTAATACCCATCAATCAAGGAATGCATCAAAAATGTGTGCTCTTTTTATATAGTGGAAAAATTCTCAACCATAAGAAGGATAAACTTGAGATTTTTATAGGTAAATGGATGCAACTAGAGACCATACTCATAAGTGAAATAAATCAGGCTCACATGTGTAAGTATCATATTGTTTCCCAGGTGTGAGAAACTGAAAGAATAAATCAGGTCCAAAATGCACAATAGATATTGTGAAATGCAAAGATTGTCCAAAAGGAAAAATAAACTAGGGTAAGGAAAGGAAAAATGAACAAAGGGTACAAGAAAAAAAGATATAATATGAGTTTGTTGTACTACTAGTTTCTCTTAGTTGTTTGAAATGAAAAGTTTGTTCTAATATTATTTGAAGAGTTTTCTAAGCCCAAAACTTGTACGCTGATTGACTACTTTAAAGTTATCAATAATCATTGTATTAACTGTTGATACTCTGCTGCTATTTTGTTATGAAAGTTTTTTAAACTCATGCAACTACCAAACCTTATCAGCAAATATAGTTTTGCTAATGAAGTTGATATTGCATGATATTTTGCTCTAGATTGTCTAGAAAAACAATCGTCTTTCACCAATCAATGGTCTTCTTTCAGTTCTTCTATTTCCACTCATCATATCTAGAAACTTCAGTATATATCTGATCTTTCTTTGCTTTTAACAAGACCTGCCTCTGAAGAACTTCTAGTTGTAACAACATCAATCTTGTGTGAATTTTTATTTTATTTCAAGCCCACCTCAACATTATCACTCATAAATCCTGCATTGATTGAGATGAGTAGAAAACCCAAACATTGTCAAAAGCCTGGGAAATTGATTCTGTCTGTCCTGCCAGTTAGTTTTTGGGATTGCAGCTCAGGTATCTGATTTTGGTGACTTGTTCCTTGGCTCTCCCCACACCTGTTATGAAATTGTTTTATTTTTTTGTATAAAATTAATCAATAGACTCATTAATTAATTAAAAGCTATGATAGTATTTTAAATTTCATGAATATCAAACATGGTATTTTATCAGTTGGAATACAGTCTACTACTTGGACAAATACTCAGGTTTGTAGCAAATGTTGTAAATAATGGGAAAAGAAAAGAAAGCAAGTCTTGTCTCAGTGTGGAGAAAACTGGCAGCAATAAAGAAGAGAAGAAGCCGTGAAGAGCAGATTCCACATTATTTGCAGGGTTTCCCCTCTGCCACGCCCCAAGGTAGGGGACGTCTGACCATGTGCCTCATTAGAGCCAGACATAAATTTACACAAAATCATTTTATCTAACTTTTAGAAAATTTCAGAAATCTGCTTAAAAAGTCCTTCCACTTAGTCCATTTGGAAGTTAGTAACTATTTCATTAATTAATCAAATCTTGAGAGTCCGCTGCTCAGCAGGGAGCGGAGGGGACCCTGGTCAGAATCTGCCTCCCCAGCGCTCTGTCTGGAAAGCGGATCCGGCTCGGGGTCACAGGCACCGCTGCCCACGCGCAGCATCAGTGATCCTGGACCTGGATTGGACTCGGAGGCTCTCACAGGCGGACTGTAGCGCACACCTGAACCTACAGTGTGTGCCAGGATCGTCCCCACACAGAATCAAGGGGGTCCCGGAGGCGGAGGTGGGGAACTCGACCCACCGCCAGAGTAGGTTTGTTGTACAGAAAATGAATTTAGGACTTTGGGACATGAGAATGACAGGCACGAGATCTGTGGGGTAGAGTCGATAGCAGAAAGTTCAGGGACAGCACGCAGCCCTGGGCAGCTGGAGAGGGCGCTGCTGAGGGTGTTCGCGGGGGCACTCAGGGCACCATGCCGCCGGCCCTTAGGTGTCAGAGGACTCTGCTTGGCCCTACTTCAGCCCTGCTGGGAGCTCTGCAGGGATCCCCATGGCCTGCCCACAGCTCGCTTTGCAGACCTGCTTGGGAGGGTGCAGGCTGGGCTCCCACCCTGGGATCCCTGCTGCCGCATGGAGAAGGGACTTTGTCGTGGGGCAGCTGCAGGGCTCTGCCCACCCCAGGAGCTGAGGAGATGCTAGGATGTGCCCTGCTCCGGAGATGAGTAGCTGGATCTCCTAACAGCAGAAGGCCAGCTTCCCACTGTCCCTGCGGATCCTGAAAACTACTTTCATTTTTCGTATCCTGATGTCCTCAGGCTTGAGGGAGATAAGAGAGGCTACGGAGCCAGGGTTGGAGAGCTCTGAGATCAGGGATTCCAGGTGGTGGACACCTGCATGTGCGGAGCTAGGCTCCAGGGAGAGGTGTGGAAGGCAGCAGTGCGAGCTTTGCTCAGCTTCTCTTGGGCATCTTCAGGCTCAGATTCTGCGTCTCTGTTACAGCATCAATCAAAGTGGAAAATTCAGATTCAGCTGTGGTAACTAAGATCAGCGAGACTGGGAAAAGTCACTGTGAGATCTTAAAGCTGAGGATTTTCGAAGAACTTTGGTAGAAGCTGAACTTTCTCAAAAATTAATGACTGTTCAAAGTTATCAACCATTATTAACGAGCTTCTTATATATTCTCACAATTCACACACAGAAAAACAAAGGAAATTAATCTAAACCCAGGACACCCCAGAAGTCTCCCCAGGATGAGAGCACAGAGAAGCAAATTTAAATTGCTCACATGTCGACTGCTTCAGGGGAACAAGAACTTGGGAAAAGACAAGAATTTTCTGGTGTTCAATATTATTTTTAAAAATTTTTTAAATTATATTTATATTCAAAAGGTATTATTAATTTTCTAGGAAAATGGTCCAAGCATATTGTTTGCCAGTTTAGTCTATTTCTTTCTTTTTCTATTTAGAGGTATTTTTGTTTTTAATTTGACTGTTTATTCATTTAAAAATTGTATGCAGGCTTGTTATTTTGTTGTGAATAGATTGTTCATCACGAAGCTGTGCATACGATACCCATTATCTTCAAAAATTTATTTGTTTACTTATGGGTGGTAGGAAAGATGGAGAGGTTTATTATGCATACACCTGCATCTCTCTAACATGCTTTAAAGCATTTAGGTATGTTAAGAGCTAGCTAGAAAGTAAACACTCAAGTGTGAATAAAACTTTCCAGTTTTCCCTTGTTAACTTTCAAGTAGTAATGATTAAAATGATTTCATGCCATGCATTCAGGTATGTAGGACAGCATCTTACAAGTGACTGATCTACTTCCCCAGTGAAATTTTTCACGTAACAACAAGTTAAAGTTATAAATAGCTGATTTCTAAGGAAAGCATGTATGGTATGTCAGCATAAAGGGTGCAGTATCTGCACTAACTTAGTATTAGCTGTTCTGTAATACATGTGGCACTGCTATCTTTTTCTGTCAGTTCATAGACTAAAAGTAGCTGCTGGATCCATCTACTTTGCACTTACTAGCTGGAGCTTAATACATAGTTCAGGTTTTAAAATACTTCTCTTGCATTAAAAGCAAAGATCAGTGAAACAAGACAACCATGTGAGGAGGAGAGGTATAATGAGACAGTGTGAAACTCATTCCAGCCGATGCCTGCATAAGCCTGTTCGAAAAGACTGCTTGCAGAGGTTCCCATTGGTGCCCTGTTTGAGAAACAGTCATTGGTCTAGAAATCTATGTGCATAAGTCACACATGTGTTTTCTTAGAAGTTTGCAGTATGGTTGGCATGTAATAGGTGTACAGAGTTACTGAAAATTGTTTTTCTTTTAATTTTCTTTATTTCTGTAGGTGCAGTAGAGATGGTTGGAAGCAATAACAGCTCCCAAGGAAACTTCATCCTGCTGGGCTTCTCTGCCCACCTCCACCTGGAAAGTCTCCTCTTTGCAGTCATCCATCATCCTGCTGGCCTATCTCCTGACCCTGCTGGGCAACACCACTATCATCCTGGTGTCCAGGCTGGACCTCCACCTCCACACCCCCATGTACTACTTTCTCACATACCTGTCCTTCCTGGACATCAGCTTCACCACCAGCTCCATCCCTCAGCTGCTCTACAACCTGCAGGGCTAGGACAAGACCATCAGCTTCGTGGGCTGCGCCCTTCAGCTCTTCCTGTTCCTGGCTCTGGGAGGCGTGGAGTGCCACTTCTTGGCTGTCATGGCCTACAGCCACCTTGTGGCCATTTGCAAGCCCCTGCACACATGGTTACTACACATCCACAACTCTGTGTGGGTTAATTGTCCTTTGCTGGGTGATGTGGTTTGGGCAACACATTGCTTATGTTTAGAGAGGCAAATGTCCTTCAACATGTGCGGCTCCCTCCTCATGGTGGTATCACTCTTCTATGGCAACATCATCTACATGTACAAGGAGCTGGGAAACAGCTCCTCACAGGACCAGACCAAGTTCCTCACCCTCTTCCACAACATCATCACCCTCTCCTGAACACCCTCATCTGTATCCTTAGGAACCAAGAGGGGAAGGGGGCCCTGAAAAACCTGACTTTGACAAATCTAAATATACAAAATAAATAATAATCAAAAGGAAATTTATAAAGCTGTGCATATGTTAGAACCTCACAAAAATTGTGATTCAAAGTCTAGCATTGTGACACCTCTCCCTTTGCTGTTGTACACTGGAACTGATTTTGCTATTCTGGGTCTATTCTGGTTCCCCGTGGATTTTAGGCTGTTTCTTTAGTTCTGTGAAAAATGATGTTGCTATTTAGATTGGAACTGCATTGAATCTGTACATCAGTTTTGAACATATCAAATGTTTTTTCTGCTTGTACAGGAATTGAGGGGATCTTTTCATTTTCTGTGCACTGCTATCTCCTTTTTCAAAGAACTGTAGTTGTTGTTTTGCAGATATTTCATTTCCTAGTTCAGGTTAATTCCTAAATATTTAATTTTTCAACATATTATTGTGAATGGTATTGTGTGTTAACCTATTGTTAATTTTGTTCATATGATTCCCAAAATATTTCCCATATTGTTCCTCAATTTAGGGAAGTTTTTTTCTTAATAGCTTTATATTATTAAGGAACTTATTGAAATATGCAAAATCTGACTGGCAGTTCACTGACCTGTTTAGATTGCACTTTCAAGTAAAGTGTCATATTAGATTACAGTATGTAGTATGATTATAGTAGCCAAAGGGTTTAGTATTCAGTTTTATCTTTTAGTTACATTCATATACTTTTATTATTCACTTATAATAAGCTATCACATTCACTGCCTTATATTAAATCACGTGTGGTAGAATGACACATTTTTCACAATACACTTTATTTTCATTTAAATACCTTAAATCATTATGTAATACATCAACAAATGCAAAATTTTGGCATTTAAAATGTTTTAGCAATTTAAGTTAGTAATTTCATTTTCACATACAGAGATGCAGATATATATGTATGTATTTCAAATAGGAAAATGGGTGGTAGCAAAATTAATTAATATTAAAAATCTATCTTTCTGTAGTCTTAATCATCACTTAGTGAGATGTTTTTCCTTCAACCAATAGTGTATAGGTGTAAAGAAGAATTTTTTGTTCTTCTTACAAGATATTCAATGTTTGTGTGCTTACAACATATTTCTTTTCATTCATAATTCATTCAAAAATTGATCAGAGTTTTTGAAAAGTCTGTGAAGACTGGCATTAAACACAGATGGTAAAAACAAATAGGTGGAAGTGGAGAACATTAGTAAATACATTTTATACTTAAGCTGAATTGAAGATTTAATTGGTTATTCTCCAGTTTTCCATAAAGAGGACTAACTATATTAAATAAGATGATTAATCATCTAAACAGTACAGTGTCCTGCCATCATGTCCGTTTCCTTCAGAAGTATCAGGTACAAAATTGTTACTTTTTGCAGCTACCTTTTAGTTTCCTCAAAATACCATCAGGAATTGTTGAGAGAGATGACTACATGATAATGTGTAGAGTGATGGATCTTTTCTGTCCAGACATCAGGATCACACATTACTAATGAGCTAAGGAGATTAAATAATATGAAATCCTCCTACCAAACAACTGTAGAGGCAATGCAATTCTCCTTGCCCATGTCCTCAAGGAAAAGTTCCCTGTTTGACCCTCTTCTCCTATAGATAGGCAGTTGCTTAATTATTTCATTGTCAAAATTATGAAATTAAGTAATATGTCACTTTGGAAAGAAACAAAAACATTGATCAGTCACAGTATAGACCACATCAGTTATTTAACATAGATTTAATCAGATATGTCACTCTTTAAAATGGGAAAAGTATCTTCAATAAAAATGTTGCAGAAAAAATATCTGTGTATCCAGATAAGATGAATTTAGTCACATATATTATGCCACATAGAAAAATCAGGTCAAATGGATAAAAAGTTTATGAAAGCTTGAATCTGTAAAACTAGTGGAAGAAAATCATAGAGTTAAAACTCCTTGATATCAGTCTCATAATAAATTCTTAAAGATGATTCCAAAGCAGAAACAACAAAAGCAAAAAACACTTCTATGACTGTATTAAATTAAAAGCTTCCATGCATCAAAGAGAATAGATAACCTATAGAATGGGAGAAAATAGCTGATATTTCAAATACACAAGAATCTCAACTCAAAACAAGGAAGCAAAGAGCCTAACTAGCAGTTGCACAAAGCAACTGGGACAGGGCGCTGGTCTCCACCATCATCCCCAAGATGGCAGCCAACTCCCTGCCACGCATGCGCACCACTGGCTCGGATGTGGAGCGCAGCACTTCCTGTGCCAAGTCAGCAGAGTTTCCTCTTGGTGGCCAGATCCTGTGCCAGCTCTGCCAGTGCCCACACAGCCAACTCTGATTCCTCTTGCTCCTCCATTGCGTTCCTGACGCTCTAGGAGCTGCGGCTGGGCCCGGGCTCCTGTGCATGCATCGTGGCAGGATGCTCCCCAAAGGCCTTCTCCACTGGGCTTCCAGCTGAGCAGAGCTGTGCTGCTGCACCACTGTGCTCATTAACACGAGGACCAAGGCTCAGAGTCTCTGCTGTTAACACTGTCATCACTCCGTGTAGACCCTCCTCATCTACAGCGTGAAAAATGAGGTCAGGGGTCTTTGAGAAAGTGTCTCCAGACACACACTCTGTGATTATGGAGGAAAATTTGCCAAAGCAAATGCAGTGGACATTTACAAAATATTTAATTTGCTCATTGCAATGGTTCTTTCTGGGCATAGGTTTTTTGTGCTCCCATTTTGCCATGTTGATTTTTTGTATCAAATCAATGAAAAAGTATGTTTTTTTATTACCATCCTTTTGGGCTTTGTGTTTATTCTAAAATAAGGGCATTAGAAATAAAACAGTGATCAAGGACCTGAGCAGTACACAAAGTGTTACACTTTTATCTGTATAATTTGTATTATTCTTTTATATAGAAGATATATTTTTATTTAAAATAGGTGTATTCTACATTTAATTAATATGTGTTTGCAGTTTGAATTCATTATGAGGAATTGGTACATGTACATAATTTTTTTTATTCCCTGTAAAACATTAATGGTAGTGGCCAAAGGTTGTTCACAAACTACAATTTACAGGAAAGAAAAAGAAGATTAAAAGCAAAAAAGAAAAACAATAGGGATCACTTTAATATTACAATGAAATACATTGTAAGTAAGTAAACAGTAAGCATAAATCTTATAGTTGTAGGAAATATGTGTCAATGTTTTTGAAGAAAACTTTTCTGAGTTTCCTTACAAATGAAAAAAAAATCTTGTAGAACAAGTAAAGGGGTCTGACCATACAGATCTCAAAATATTGTAGATATTTGCAACATGAATAAAAATACACAGCTTCATTAATGAAACAAGTATCACCATCAAAAAATAATTTACACGTTTTAAAAATATTATTTCAGATGTAACACCATAATACACAAAAATAATTTTGAACAAACACAAATATTCAAGTATTTTTAATATGCTAAATAGCTATTTACTTTATTAATTTTTAGCAAATAAATCATCACAGCTCATGAAAAATTCTTAGAGGTTGCAGGTTTTTCTTCCTTGTAATAAATGAAGATATTCACTAAATTTCCTTTGAAATCAAAAAGCATCTGATAAATGTCATTGAGTAAAATCCATCATATCCTTCCTTAGCTTTCAAGGGTAACAGGATATCAGTTTCTTTGGATTGTCCTTGTAGTTAAAATTCTCAAGTAAAACTTTATATCAGACTATCAGTTCACTCTATTAAACCAATTAACATATGGTAAAAAGAGATAGAAAAAGGAAATTTTTATGTCTAATGAGCTTTCTCATCATTCTAGAATCTAATTCTGGAAACTAGGAATTGATGTTATATCACACACTATGTCATACATATTCTTTAATCTTTTTCTATAAATTATAACTGAGTGACGTAGATAATAATTCTAGATTTCATGAAGTGATCTGTTTGTCAGTGGTAATGTACATACAGTTAATCCCTGGTGTATGAATGAATTCTCTTCCAAAAAACCCCACTGTATATCTGACAAAGTGGACTTGTATACCTCTGACACAAATGTACAGTGTGTATTGCTTTGAGCTTCCTAGAGTCCCCTCCACATCAACACCACTTTTCTCCTTACTTCCAAATATCCTGGGCTCTGACTGAGCACTGCACTACTGCATACTATGGCACTGTACATATGCATGGAGTGGCACTGCTAAGACTCACATAGATCTTGAGGTTCCCAGGGTGAGGACCATGAAGGGTGCCAAGAAGGTGAAGAAACAATGATGCATCACAGAAATCTGGGATGAGGTGGAGCCCTCTTTCTGGATGTTAGGAAAGGAACTGCCCCCTCACTGTAGGGGTGTTTATTTACACATTTAGTAACTCAATGTCATATGGCACTCTGTTGCCTAGTAATCTACATGTCTGGCAACCTAATACCATGATGTTTTGGGGCCAGAGTTACTTCTTTTTGAGCCTAGCCCTGGGTGATCTGTGTTCTCCAACTGGCTGAGCACCCTCATCAGGTGTGGTCAATTTCCAGCTTCAGTGGCTCTCAACAGTGGCACAACAGGGCCAATGTGTGACTGATATGTGAGGTACTTCTGTGGTTTATTCTCATCTAAGAATGCTCACAATGTGAGGCCAGTTTGTGTCTGTGAAATTTCACAAATTGAAGGTTCCTAAGTTTGGGACTTAACATATAATTTACTTAATATTCATATAGTGTAGCATATGATATATAGATGTAATTACACACACATTTTATATATATATATATATATATATATATATATATATATATATACATACTCAGTCTATAAATTTTTCAAATACACTGAAAAATAATGTCTTATAAGTAATATAAGCAATATATAATACATAAAGCCATTTCAACTATATGAAATTTTTTGATGTGTAATATAGAGTTCTAAATATATAAACACTTTGTATGCATATAAATAAATACATAAATGAAACATTTATAACTATAAATTGTTTGATAAACCCAAAAACTTCAAAATGCTTTAAAAAAGAAAATATATCAGATACAAGTTTCACATATTTTTGGTGAAACACACTGCTACTGTTGCTTAATCTGAGTCACTATATATACATATGTCACATGTCATATCAAACTGGAATAATCTCTACTGTTCCATGAATATTATGGTATAGATACCTGCAGTGGTTGTATTTTCAGAAGATGACCACAACAAGGATACCAGTCCACAAGTTCTACTAAAACTTCCCTACTGTCCTGTGAAAAAGTGAAGTCCACAAGATTTATTCTGGAATCTGGGTAGATAATTGTTCCCATGATTAACTGTGGATTCCATGAGCCAGTCATAAACACAAAGAACTCGATCTTTTGCCTGGCTAACTCTGTGGACCTGACACTGTTATGAAAGCTCATGGAGACGTCAGCTTGGAGAAAACTGAAGACCTGCAGTGAACTGAAATTCTAGCTAACTCAAACAAATATCAAGCTCCAAATCAAGTTACCTAGGTTAACTCCACAGAGTTTAAACATGAGTTGTCTGTCAAATTATGTTGAAATGGCTGTTTCATGACAAATATCAATGAGGCTGATTGCTTTAAACAAGTAATTTTTTTCTGTATTCTGAATTTAACAATATTAAGTAGCATATAATATAGTACCTAGAAGAAGTGTTCAGCTAAAATTATTACCAAATTTATAGGATGGCTGATTGGGACCATATGTCAGAGAGTATGCAAAATGGTCTGAAACAGGCCATACCAGAAACTCAGATGCCTCACAAATGTTGATAAGGGCCTAGAAGGAAGCTAGAAAGTGTATCATTGGAATTGAGAAGAATATTCTTTTTTGTGTGTGTCTTTTTTGAGACAGAGTCTTGTTGTGCAGTTCAGGCTGGCCTTGAGCTCACTTTGTAGCCCAGGCTGGTCTCAAACTCAAAATGATCCTCCTGCCTCAGCCTCCCGAGTGCTGGGATTACAGGCATGCGCAACCACGCCTGGGGGATTTGAGAAGAATATTGTGCTCTTCATTCTGTGCCCACAAGAAAACCTGAGCTTATGATTAAATTTTAAAAAAAGAAGAAATATAGAATCCAGTGTTCTAGGTCAAAAGTTTTCCATAGATAGATAAAGATAGATACACAGACAGACAGACAGATGATAGAGACAGAGAAGGACAGAGACAGAGTGATTTGGAGAGAGACAGAGGTAGACAGAGACAGTGAGGCAGAGAGAGAGAAGAAAATCTATGAGAAGCCAAGTTGTGCTATATTGAAACATAAACATAACTTTCCCAGCTGTCATTTAAAAATTTAGAAAACTCCCTGGGCCAAGGTTAAATACAGTCTCTTTTTAATGCATCAGGAAGAGACTTTTGGCCCCTATTTGGACAGGACAATGGCCCTCCTCAGCCCTATTTGACCTTCAGTCTTTGTTTTGTGTCCCTTAAGAACAGACATCAAAATCTTGGTGTGACATAGGATACAAGAGAAAAAGGTAATTAGGAAGGAGACAGGAAAATCATAATTCAGCTTTATTTAGTTTTTCTTTTCTCCCAGGACAAAATAAACCTTGACAACTCCATATAACCTGGCAATATCTTTTCATCCTCACTCTCTGGGTTCAGGCATCTCTCTGTTTTAATTAGAACTATCTGGGTCATGACTGGAGCTTCATACAGTTCCTATTCCCTGACTGGTAACGGCAGAGAGCACATGCTTTATGTACAGGAGGCTCTGTGCTCCATCCTCAGGATCTGAAGAAAAACAGGGGAGGGGAATAAAAATTTTTCCTAGCCAAGTGGTTCACATTATTTTAATTCAGTGAGACAGGCTCTTGCATTGTAGTTCAGGCTGGTCTTGAACTCATGATATACCCCAGGAGAACTCTTCCTGTCTCAGCCTCCTGAGTGCTGGAATTGCATGAGTACCCTGCCGTGCCCAGTCCCAAGTTTTTCATAGGAGTAAGCAAAGGTAGATTCCAGGGTAGGAGTAATTCAGTTTGTCTCTGGAGGTTCTCAGGCTGTGAGCTGCAGGTACAGGGCATTCATACTGGTTTCCCTGTTCCCAATCTTTGAAGCAAGGTACCCACCAGAGAGGGTCTGCGTATCAAGTAGAGGGGGGTAGACACTGCTGTGTAGAGTTCCTCTCAATAGAGGTGCTCACCACCATGAGCTGAAGGCAGGCTTGACAGTGACAAGC